>JAOUZG010047888.1:3405840-3454592 GCA_026289955.1 Argiope argentata
AAGAAATGATGTTAGGACGTTATACTTTGAAATATGCATAGCAGATTTCATTTTAATCTTTTGTATTTTTTATTGAATTCGTTGCACAAGTTTGCATCGTATTTACACAAACGAGATTTTGAGATTATTTTCCGTAGCAATATTTTTTTATGACCGTTATTAAATTCACAATTCTCGATCCAATCTCTGCCTGTAAATATTCAGAAAATAAATGAAGCAAATGATATATAGCACTATTAGATGATTTATCAGCGGAAATTACGTTACAAGTTTACTAGGCGTAATCAAAAATTGCTCTGGAAGCTAAAGGATTTCAAGCTGAAGAATGCTATTTCATCTTTAGAAATTCTGAACCATTCCCTCCCTTCTCCGTAATGCAGTGGAAGGTAGTGACGGAAGTGTGGTTCTGGAAGTCACTGTCTCATATGCCATTACTACCTCACTTTCAAATACCTTTCAAAATCATCAACGAGGCCTGTGATTTCGCTAATGAAGAGATTATTATAGTCATTCTTCAAAGCCATTGATTATAAGTCAATCATGTGATTAATACAATTTATTAAAGATACATTAATCGAAAATATTTACGTTTTCGTTTATTATACAATATATACTTGATATTTCGAAAACAATCAGTAAGCAATCAGAATGTATTGATTACTGATGATTTTTTAAAACTTTCATTTAATCTTAACTATTTCACATCTTATACTCTCTTTGTGGTGTGTTCTACTTTTGAATTTTTGTGCAATAAATTTGACTAGGATTCTTTAATATTTCTGGGTTCGATTGTCAATGAACAGTCATTGATTGTTTTAATATTGATTTTATATGAGTCGAAGCATCTATTAGAAAATTTAGCTTAAGATTTGCCTTTATATTATAATTATAATCTAAAATATAAAATATAAATTAATGTTGAACATAATTAAATGAATTTTATATATAAAGAAAGCTTATAATGTACTAAAAACAGTTTTTTTACTAAATTCTTTTTTAAAATCATTTTCATGAACAATCATAAATAAAATTCTTAAAATAAAAAAAAATTCCTAGTTTTTTAATGAATTTCCCATTCTTAATTCTTGTTATTGTCTTCATAATTTTAATAAACAAGATAAATTAATGAACAGTTACAGAAAATAATATAAGACGGTTAAATACTTTTGAAAGGATTTACCAATACTGCTTTTCTTTTCATTTTTGCTTATCTGAAACTACAGCTTTAACTCAAATAAAAAATAGGAATAGTTCTTATAAGAATTTCAAGTGAATTGGGGCCCCATCTGTAATAAAAAAAGGATAAAACTTAAATAATATGAATGTTCTAAATATTAATATTAGAAGTAAAAACACTAAATATTAAGAATAAGAATACTAATTTTAAATAAAGATCAAAAGTTTTACTTTAAGGAATCTGAGAAAACTATTTGTAAATCAATACAAATATTTTAATAGAAGATTTATTGATAGACATTTTACGTTAAAATAAATCTTCTTTCAACCTTCAATTCTTCCAATGCAAAATAGGATTTCATTTCAAGAATGAAAACAATAAAATTTGATGCAGTGTTTTATTATTTTCTGGCAACTTTCTCAGCATAAATTTGAATTTCTGATATTTCTGAGAAAATCCAATATTGAGAAGCTTATTTTGGATCGAATATGCATTTCTAAGAGAAAATGTGTGCTTGAAAAAAAATGTATAATCTTCTTATATAAATTTTTCGTAAATATACAGCGACTCGACGCTGTTTTTTACTCTTTCAATGCCGAAAGATGAAGTGATTTCTTGTTGTTTGGAGTTGTTTCTCTACTTTAAAGAAGGATAACATAAAATATACATAATATCTTTTCAACAGAAAATTCTATTTCACATAATATTCGAATTCTGTCACTTACACTTTTTGAAATAAATTTGAATAATCAAACACAGTTCTTTCAACAAAAATTTATTAACGGTTTTGGACGATGTTGTTCTCTTAAAATATTGATTGCGCTTATTTTCCATTAAATAATAGCTTAATACTCGAGATTCTCTTAAGAAATAGAGTGCATTAAACATTCTGTTTTTAATATATTAGACTGTCTTAGTAGCCTAACACATGTTCTATCCCACTACGCACATCAACTATTCTAATGGAGTCAAGTCAGAGGGCAATCACAGTGTTATTGACGACCTTGCTCTCCTCTTTGCTAACTTTCATGGTGTTGCAACTGCACTTTCTAGATAAATCAAATTAAAACTTCCTTTAAATTTCGACAATGGAATAGACTTCTGCAAATAATCATTTGATGAATTTCATTGAATTTCAATTCAACGGTCAAATCTAAAAATTCCTGAATATACCACACAAGTATACATAGTATAAAACAATGATTAATTTTACTTAAAATAAAAAGATCGGAATAACTTTAATGAATTATTTCAAGGCAGGAAAAAATGAAGTTTTACTCTTGAAATCAAATAAAAATCTGTAATAATAATAATTGTAATCATCAATATTAAAAATAATTCATAACATTCTTAACAGATTTAGATGTGAGCTTTAATGGATAATTTTTTTTGACAGATATGATTTCAAAATGAGTTTCTGACTGATAATATATTCACCTGATTCAAAGTCAAGACAATATATTCACCTGATTTCACCTAAGTCAAATTATATTCACCTGATTCATATAAAATTACTTGTCAAAATTATGTCTAGAACAAAAAGGAGGGACATCTCTACACAGAGTAATGTAATGTTATTAGTTATGTTTCCTTTACATGCGGTGTTCCAAAAGTTGACCATATTCTAAATTTTGTTTTATATAGCAATATAAAGTTCTTTTGTTATATTTTTTGTCATACAACTTTTACAGTAGAGATTTAACTAAGTTTATTTAAGCTGCAAATTAAAATTATTTTGAACAATTCTTTTAACACAAAATTATTTTATCGTGTGTGACTCGCAAAAAAATATCACCCGAAGAAGCTCAGAATTTCAGAAAATTATATGTAATAATATAATTTTTATTAGTTTTATTTTGTAGCAATAAATAAAGCCGTTTTCTTCTCTTTTGAACTTAAATTGGTAGTATAATACAGTACTCGAAATTATTCTACTTTTATTATTTCAATATAACTAAAAGTCTATCACTCTTAAATTGAATACAAAAGTTCTTTGCGGTTCCAACATCCAACTTTGAATTCAAGAAGCAATTTTTTTTGCCTTCCAGATCCCACCGCTTTTGCGTGAATCACGACATCTATTTCGTTCCTCTCCGGTTATTGATGCTGGAACGAATTTATTTACTTTACGGTCCCGGTCTTTCGAGTTCGTTATGAGGATACAGCAGATCAAAGCGAAGCCGGATTCTCTCTGCTTTGAAATCCGGAGACATTTATTTCCCGGATCTTGGGAGGCAGAAAATCCCTTTAAAAGAATCCCCTAGGACGCACTGGAGCGTCAGGAATTTTCAGAGAAAATTTAAGGGTCTTAATCGCTTTTGGAATCATAAAGTGGAAAGTCCCCTTTATTTGCTTTAATAATCGAATTTTCTGTATTAAATCCATTAATATATATTTTTATATAATTCCAGTTAACATCATTTCTAAATAACAATAACCGAATTGGATAAAATCAAACATTATTTATTATATTAAATAAAAAATGAAGAAGATAACATCTTATCGATGATTTATTTAAAATAAAATCAAAAAATTATTAATTAGTAGTAAATATGCTCGAACGATTCATCCACATATTGTTTGTGCTTCCATTGGTACTTTTTTGTATGCCAAGAGCTGCAATAATTGACAAAAATTCGAATTATACATTTTGACGAGTCTCCATGTTTTACTCCTGCCTCAGTTTGAAAAAACGTATTTATCATTATGACTATGCCTGTGACTCTGTAATTTAAAAACGCTTTTTACTAGAGAGATCAAATTTGGTATATGATCTTTATAACAAATTAACAGATTCGTATCAAAATTTAAGCAAAATCCGCTGAAAGGAAAGTCTTCCTGACTAACTGTTCCAATATAAGTTAACATAATAACTACAAAACAAAGAGGTAGACGGATAAAATTTGGTTTATTATCCACACCAATCAGATTTTTAGCTAAATCCAGCAAGGTTCTGAACGTTTTACCATATTTAGGGGATCTTTCGAGACTTTCAATTGTATTTGTAATACCCAAATCAGTTCTTTTTTTTTTATCAATTCTGTTTTCGCAGTTTGATCCCAAGCAATAACGGTATATAACCGTAGATCAAATTTCAAGTTGGATGTATCAATAAATCGATCCAGACTACTCTATTTACCATAAATAGAATGTGAAGCCTATTTCAAGGTCAAAAGGACTCTCAGAAAAAGGTGGAAAAAATTCCGTGAACGTCAGTCATTAACACTGGCTAGAAATGGACAACTTTCTACTTTAAAACTAATAACATTAAACGTTGTGTAGTCACAATAAATGAATATTTTTATATACATTTCAGTACGTCAGTCCCGGACCAGACAATATTATAGACGGCAGCATTCATTGGGATTCGTTCAGCCGCACCCACTGTATAGTTCATGTATTGAAGGCTAGAATTAAATTATCACTATTCAGAGCACCTTAGTGTAAGCACATATCATAGGAAAGACCTCCAGCATCACTTAGAGGAATTCTATCATAAGAAGCCCAATCTCGTTGATGTGCATTTCAAAACATGAGTCGCTAGAAAGGGTAAAGGAATAAAGTCAAAACAATTTCGAAAAATAAGCTTTGGAAGAAAATAGCCGAATACTCTTCCATATAAACTTTAATTTTAAATCTGCATTTAAGTGAAAATATCAAATAGTTTAAAATGCAAAAATCATTTAAATATGACTCTATAACTAAAAGGCCCTTATATTGCTATAAGAATTCAAATAGCAATAAAAGTCTCAAATAAGATGTGTCATTTCATTAGGAAGGTGAATAAATCTATATGTAAAATTGTTCATATGCTTGAAAATGCCCCTCTGTTTTATATTTAACGTCTGCAGCTTTAGAATTTTGTATCTCGAAAATATTTTGAAGCTATGAAATTTAGTTTTTTTCTTTCCTTGGCTTTATATATTATCAGAAATACAATTTTCTATTTTACAGAGCTAATATCGTTATTATTATGTTAAAGCTTTTTCCGAGGGTGTGTCACCTGAGCAAATAATAAGTTTCTTTAAATTTAATGCCTAAGTAACTTTATTAATCTGGGATGAAACATATTTGAAGAAATATCTGATATATGAGCTTGTTTCTTACTATCATAACTTGCATGCATATCACAAATGCAACTGAAATCTCGATGGTATTTACGACCACCATATTTAGCGTACTTTTGACATGCGAGCTGTTATCTTACTATCGAAAACTCGCATGCTTATCATTGCGAGTGAATCACAGATATCGACGATATTCCAACGCATTTAACGTACACTCGACTTGCAAATATAGCAAATCTTCAAATGAATCACGTTTCAAAATTTAAATACATTCAAAGAAATTCCTATTAAGACATTTCTGAATAAAAAATTTTTTTATATATTTTCAAATTAAATGTAATTTAAATATTTAAAAGAATCTTCTAAAACAAAGAAGCAGATAAAAATTGTAAATAATAAAAAGGACAAAAGAACTCTATTCAATTTAGTACAAGAATCCGAATTTGAACTTAAGCTACCTCCGAATTCTGTTTTTTTTATTTTGGTTATTGTATATGTGTTGCTTTATGAACTGATAGGATGCATTTCACTGTGAAAATTCATTTTTGTATTTAGAAGGGGAATGACCATCTTTTCAATTGAGTAAAATATATGAAATAAAACGTACGTCTCTTTAAAGTTGTTTAGCAATAGAACTTTAACATTGGCGATTCCTTCCCCTGCTTTTGACTCTAAGAGCGTAAGTGTGCAAGTGCATATGCGCAGAAAATTTCATCGTCTTGCAAGGAGCGATGGGGCGTCTAGGGAAATTTAATGGAGGGTGGACCAAAAGGGGTCCCTGCGGATTCATTCGGCGTAATTTACGACTCGATCGACCGGCTCTAAAAGAAGCCCCATTTGGCGTGACAGATAAATTCAGGAGGAATCGGGGCGGAAACTTTTCTCGGTATTGTTATTCCATCTGTTAATTGGGGCGTGGAGAGTCCTAAGACGAGTCATGGTAATGGGGCGCTCTCAGAGCACGGGGAAAAAGATGGGGATCATTCAGCCAGAACAGAGCGGAGATTACAAGCGCTGAAATGAAGCCGGTCTGCAACGGGAATTAAAAACATAAAATTTGGAGATAAAGTGAGTGCTGTTAAGGCGGGATCACTCCGCAATGGGCTTTTCCCATGTCATATTATAATTCAGCGGGAGATGGTAACATCAGACAACAGCTGATTGGTCGATGCTATCTCTGGTAATAAAGTTTGGATTGTTCGGCACTAGTAGGTCATCAATTAAGTTTCATTCTGGGTGTAGTGCCGCATGGTAATTGTTTTGAGGAAAAAATGGATTATGGGTTATTATAAATTATGAGATATGGGTTATGAGAATTCTTGGGTTATATGGGCTATGAGAATTCTTAAGTAACTTTCTGTCCTTAAATAATTGAATTTTCAATATTGATAAACTGTTAGTATTGTAACAGGATCAAGAATAGAGAAGATTAAAATGAAATCTGCTATGCATATTTCAATGCATCATGTCAGAACATCATTTCTTGAAACGTCAAAGCACCACGTACCCGTGCGAGTTAAGTTATATATTTATTTATTTTAATGGTTTCATTGAATGAGTCACTTTAGTATTGCAAACGATCCAAAAAACTTTGTCTCGCATTTACTGCTTAAAAAAATATCACCTTTTTATTTCATATCATATAATCACGTGCTCAAAAGGACATTTTTCTAGCTTTTATTTGCTATAATCATTAACTTTTTTTTAATCAGAGCTTTTGTAAATGCAGTGACTACACGTTATTAAAAGCTGATTTCTTTGAGATCTCGTGCAGATAATAAAAGTTTTATTTTTCTTCTACGGATTTTTGTTGACGCCAAAAACCTCATTACAAAAACAATATCATGTTCTAACATGATAATAAATATTTTTGTATATGATTTCATAAATTTAGAGTTGTGAATATATGTCAACATATTTGAACAGTTGCTTGACCAAACAGAAATAGTTTAAAAAAAATTTTTGAACTTCGATTCATTTCATCATTTAAGGCATGATTTACGAACAAAAAATAAATGGTAAGAAATACGTCAGTTCTCATCGCGACAGAAGAGCATAAGAGACCAAAATTTGTCCCTTCTTTGGTTTTATTATGTGATTTTAATGGGGATTTCTTTGACATGTACAGTATTAGGAAAGGAAAATTTGGGTATCTTTAAAAGAATGTTACAAACATTAAGGATATTTATCTTTTTTCACGGAGCTTGAGCAAATGCTGACGTCCGTAGTTTTATAGTGTGGGTATGAAATTAATGAAATAAAAATAATGGAATTGGATCACAGAATAAGAGAAAAATTTTAGAATGAAGTTAATATGGGTTAAATTAAGATGAGAATTAATATAATTTAAAAATTAATTTCCTAAGATATCATTGCATGATATAAAGATAATTTTGCAAATGCATTTCCAGAAACAAGAAACTTTTGAAATTAACTTATTTGTAAGAAGGGACAAATATGTCAGTCTATATCGTAATATAAAAGAGATTGAAATGTGTCCCTTCACTGATTTTACTATCAGATTCTGATAAGGATATCTTTATCACATATTGATTTAGGCAAGAGAACCTTGGATATCTTTTTAAAAAAATATGCAGGTGTTAGGATTTTTATTTCTTTGTCCATGGCATGGGAAATAAGGAATCAGTGATTTTGTTAAAGTGTGTGTTAGAAATATTTAAATAAAAAAAATATTAGATTTAAGTTAAAATGAGTTAAATTCAGATAAAAATTAGAAAAATAATTAAGGTTTAAAACCAGTGATATCATTCCAAAATACGGAAAAAAAGAATTTCAAAAAAGGAATGTGGAACAATATAGATAGAAAACATGTTTAATATTTTAATATACAGTAGCTTCCCACGCAATTTAATAATTTTTAAGATCATTCAAGATTTTTCAGAACATTTTTAGTCAGATTATTATGATGAAAAATTTCAATTTCAATAACAATTTTTTACTCAAAAAATATGCAAAAATTTTTTGCGATAGGTAACCAATTATATGATGGCAACCATTTTATTTTGAAAAAGAAAAATGGCGTATAATATTTAGTATTCTTTACTTTTTAAAGAAATTGACAACTATGAAATATCCGGCAGATGAAAAAACTTCAGATAACTACAAAAAATTTATGTGCAAAAATCAATAAGATTAAGAAAAAAAAATACATGATAAAAAAGACCCCCCACCCGAAAAAAAAAACTACATACCCAAAAAATTACGAACAAGGAAGTGCAAAAATAATATGTTTAGAGTTTATTTTTTAAAAATCTTAATAGAAAAAATATTTCGTTACAGTAATCGCAATCAAGGTTGGGATTAATAATACTATTTTAAAAGAGATTTCTAACGCACCTCGCCAGTTGATGAAAATGTCTCTCACAGGTGTAATGGACGAACGATGAAAATAACCAAGCATACATCAGTTGCCAAATTTAAATAACGACACGATTCCTCTCTTATTTGTGATTAATATTTAGAACTCTTATTTATTTTGCCATCATAGAAATCGTATAATGATGGCTCACATTGATCAATGGGAAGAGGCCGTGTTCGTGAGGGGCTTTCATTTGGCTTAGAAAAGTTATGAGAATGGAAAAATGATATTTATTACGAATGAAGAACACTAGCTCTATCTGACCCTTTGGATAAGATCAGTAAATCTGAACGATTAGTCACCTCTTAAATATTCTCATCATCTAACGAAATCAATTATTACATGCCATTGATAAACCTCCGGTGATTTCGTATGCATTGATTCTATAACAATTTGAAGAAATCAAATATTGAATACATTATATTATTCATATACTTTCTAATATTTATGATTCGATTCAAGATATGCTAGATAGTCACTGAAAAACATCAACTGATTTCGTATATATTGCCTCTATTACAATTTGAAGAAGTCAAACATTGTATCCATTATATTATTGTTCAGATACTTTCTATTATTTATCACTCTATTCAAGATATGTTATATAGAGTAATGGCAAAACCTCCGATGATTTAGTATATATTGCTTCTATAACAATTTGAAGAAATTAAATATCGAATCCTTTAAATTTTTCAGATACTTTCTAACATTCAAGACACTAATGAAGGTAGATAAAGTCACTAAATTTTCTAATATGATCCTTTTTTTACTAATGGATACAACAATCTTTCTATTTAGCTGTATTTTAATAGGATCAATCAGGAAAAGCAACATTTCACAAAATTTTTATATAAAGAGTTTCATTATTCAGTTTTCTTGAAAATGAACTTTCTCTCAATAATAAAATGTTTCTCTTGCTTTGTTTGTCACAGAAGTGGATCTGTCACTATTCTGGAGACTTGTACTCGCACAGAAAATGCAGTTCAATTTCATGTGTTTGGTGTAAAGAGTGTTTTCCCGTGCTCACTAGTCCAAAATTTTATTGGATGATGTATTTATATTCCCCTTGGTTAAACATATCCTAATTTACCTAACAGTTTTTAGTAATAATTATCTATATAAAAATCAATCCTAACAATTACGATATTCTACATATGGTTATGCTTCTAAATTAGTTTAATTCGCCTCGTCTAAACAAACAAGTTCTTAAAACATGTCAGGTCACTGTCACACATAATTGACAAACTCTCTACAAAGCTTTCTTATCTCTTGTATCTATTCTATAGATCTATTCGATTCTAAAGTTTTAAATTAATACCCATTCTAACTTAGAATGGGGATGGAATTCGTCTTTTTATCAATAACAAAACAATGTTTTATAATGTTTATCGGGAAAATAGAGCCTTAGTTACATTTAAAAAATACTAAATAGGATATACAGGATAGGATAACTAAATATTATAATAGGATATACTAAATATTATAACAGTTTTGTTTGAAAAAAAAGACATTTAAAATTTATCACATGAAATATTTTTGTTTCCAATTAACTCTTTTTAGGAAATGAAATAAAATAATTTGGCTCATAATTGAATACCAATATTAGTAAAATACAAAATTAAATGAATTAATCAAAGCGTATCTCGTATTATTTACCAATTAACACAATAAATCATTTTGCTTTAAATGATCTTAAAAATATGCGCTCTCTTGCATTATATCTCAGTTCTTAAGTGCGATATAATGTGATATCAAGACACGATTGAAATAGCTCCTTGCATCATTTGGCGAGTTCATACCCTGCTTGGATGATTTTAACTCCAAAACTAACGATAACTGATAAATAGTCCGGAGTGCCATCTCTAAAACCATTAAATCCGTGCCTAAAAGCCACTCAGCCCTTTGCGATGCTTCGCGCAAACGCGTGCCATTTCGATACTTATCGAAAACCTTCGTTGCACCGATAAGCCGTACATCATCCCGAATTAATGCCGATTAAATTTTAAAAGGTGCGAAAATTCGCCGGTGAAGAAGCGATGTCTGGGCATTCTACTGATGGAGACACCTTGCAACGTTTTACAACTTAATTATGACCTTCCTTCCGCCGTCGAGAGAGAAATATTTATGCATCTAATGATAATATTTTGCTTAAAGCAATGTTGATTTAAGAAACTAAACACGGCTGAAATACTGACCCACTCACGGTGCCCGCCATTTTGAACCACCTTGCCCTGCTCTTACAATAATGTTATGAATTTTGTGTAAATTAGATGCGAATATTTATTAATTTTTTGTGTAAATATTGTAAACATTTTAATTATATCAAATTAATTGTAATGGAATCTCGCGTCAGCGAGAAAATACCATTCTAAGGGAATTTATAACAGAAGATCGCCATATTTGCCTAATTTGGCGATGTAGGTGGGTTGGAGACGTAATTAGGTTGCTATCTGTTTTTACTACACGCTAAAATGTGTAGTAGAAGCTAAGAAATAAAGATTTGTTCTTTGAGAATATTCGAGTAAGTTCCTGACTTGCTCTGTAAAGAGAGTGTCATTTCTGAGTTTACTCCGCCTACTTTAGTGGGACTTAGAAGGACTATTTAGAAGGCGCGGCTTAAGGAGGGGAGCTAGTTCAGTTCTTAGAATGAGCTACGTTGGTTAGCTTAGCTTGAGAGGGCGTCTTATCTCTCTTTGCCGTGTTATCTATAGTTTCGCTTTTAACCGAAATTAGCGGATTAAGAAGAGTCAATTATCTGTGAGAAATTTGTGGCTTGTGGGGCATATATTTAATACACATTTTCCTAGGCAATAAAGTCTGTATCTTGTGCAAGAATTATCCGTAACAATAATATTCTTCTCCATTTTTATCTTCTTGTATACGAAATATAGAGGAAGTATTGTATTCATCAAAAAATACGAAACAGATTTTGTTGAACCACCACGTTTTAGATTTTCTTAAGTTAAAAAAAATATATTTGAAAAAGATTAATTTTTTTTTGTCTGTGACAGGGATAAATTTTAAAAAAAAAACGTTTTGAGGTATATGGATGAAATTTGGTTAGTAATACGTACACTGAATTTTTAAATTTTTATCAAACTTTAGACAAAATCTTCTCTATCTGTTTTCTCTCAAATTTGGTTCGTGGCTTTGTGCTTACTATTGTAGTTCTATGTCATTTTTTTTTCTTTCAGTCATTAGGACAAGCGCATCGAAAACACATATAATATTAATTGCATGCGAGGGATAAATCGGCAAAAAACTCGCTGAGAGCCATAATAGATTCAATGAAAATGCTGAATTATAATATTTCATAACTACAACTACTAACTGTGGCTACATAACTACAATTTTCATATTTCATTTCAACAATGACAAGCAAAGCGCTCTCTGGTGGAAATCTCTTCATTAAAGAGTATGCGAGAAAGTTTTGAGAAGACCACACCTGCAGGTCTTTCCTCTTATCGTATACACTTTCTATTCAGTATGTTAGTTAGCTTTGAATTCAAGATTTATACATATTTTTAATACAACTGTATGATTTTTTAATCCTTTGTGGGATCATTTTTTTGTTTCGCGCCACCTTCTATGCACATATCAGTATCTTCATTAACTTTTGTTGTTGTTGTTACTGATGACACTTGATACGTACAAGCCTTTCTCTGATACAGCAGCAGATTTAAGCCGTCAGGTGCACCTCTTGTTTTTTGAAGTAGAGCCAACTAGGGCCAAGAGTATGACTTAGCTACACACTCACCACACATTTGCTTGCACAGCCCCTTTTTGCAGGGGAGGGGGACACAGCCACACATCTCACAGATAGCACACAGAAGAACAACCAGGACTCGGACCAGGGACTCCCAAAAAACGAGGAAAATGCTCTGTTTCTGTGCCATAAAGTCGACTCACTAACTTTTAAACTCGGTTAGTCGTGTAGTCTTTTTGAAACTTACTTGGAGTCGAAAATTACTTGGACTTCGTTACAGTAACTTAATGTTCCAGAAAAACAATTAACCCTTCTTTGCATGACTTCTTTTGCATGTTTTTCTTTTTTATGTGAAATTGGTCAGAATGGTACAATTCATGCTCTAGATTAAGTGGAAAATGTTTTAAAAATCCTGGCATAAATATATTATATAAAATAATTAAAAAACATTTTGATGGAAATATCCATCATCATGCAAATTTACATATTAAGCTGAGTACAAAATCTTCATTGTACCTCTCTGCTGAATTTATCTCCTCATTATCGCTTTTATAAGGAAAAAAGTCTCAAATTAGTTATAAAAATATTCAAGAAATCACACTGTTTCGTGAATCCCAACAAACAGTGGAATTACAAGCTCAAACCCGCTATAATGATAGTGGTATTTTATTTTCACAGCTGTATTTTTTATTACGCAATAGTCGTGAAAAACTTTGCTAGCAACAACCGATTTACAGTACACCTGTTTTAAGTACAATTTTTTGTTTTTAAATATTATGATGAAAATTTCCATCATCATGCAAAGAAGGGTTAAACAGTTGTAAAACGTGATTCTTATCTATATAAAAATGGAAAAGAAATACAAGTAACCTTATAGTATAAGTTAGTTTATGGTAAAGTTTTAGCGCTAAGTTTTTGTAATTCTAATTCGAAAAACTAGTTTCCTTCCTTAACATACTAGTTGACGTATTACGTGATTCCTCAAAGAAAATTATTTATAAATTTGTTATCAGAAAAGAATAATATGAAATATTTATAGACTAGCCACAAACGTCATTTATTTTTATCTCTACATAATAGTGCTGTCTTAGTTGTATTAAATGCTTTTTCGTTATACAAGGTATGATGGGGCAATATCCACTATTCGCTTGTTATCTTTATCTTGAAAGGACTGGAAATCCAAAAATACATTTTTCTAATACTATAGCGGGAAATATGAAAATTATGTTCAATGATGTAACAACTTTTCGAAGTTGTTGTATTATATAAAGAATGATTTATGGATTTCAAGGTAGAATTCAATTTTTATGTTAAAGGAAAGATCATTTTATTTTTATGCAAATTATTCTCTTATTATTTGAAATATCAAATGTGTATTAAAAACAAAATCAAAATGATTGAAGCATAAAAAAGATCAAAGTAAACTTAAGATGAAACTGAAAGAAACTTCAGGATTTATCCTATTTAGAACTGCAGTCTTCATATCTAGTAACGATTGCACGATGATTATTCGTGAATCTCTCAAATGCAGTGTTGAATTAAAAAAAAAACATTGACAACCAGCTTACATGATATTAGGTATCGTCAATTTTGTTTATACATAACTTATTTTTTAATATTTCTTCGTTTGTCAACAATTTCAATTCAGTTTAAATTCTATCTAAAATTTGGTCTTGGGTGTTAATTGGCGTAAGAGTCTTGTTTGCCTAAATAGTTCAGTAAATTCCATTTAAGAGAATATAAAAATAATTTGGGAGTCTGTATATAATTTTGAATGATTTCCATCATTAAAATGTATACTTATAATCATTATACATTTGATTGTATTCTTAAGAAATTTCATAAATGTAGCTGGAATTCAAGAATAACTAATTTTATTAAGGAAATTGTAAAAAGTTAACATTTTATAAAAGTTATACTTATAAGACTTTGTTTTGATTACATTCGTAAAAAAATTGTAAACGGAGTTGAAATTAAAGAATAGCTAACTAATGATGTAATGAATCGTAATAGCTTTTTCTTAAAATCCATTTCAATTAACTAAGAAGTTTTAACCGTTGCAAAATTCTTTCAAAACATTTAACTCCCTTTCAAACAAAAAATAAAAACATTTAATACTTGTTTTGTTGCTTTATAATTGTCAGGATTGAATTGTTTAATACTTATATAGGATCGAAATGGAACAATTTCTCAAAACTACCGACACTCTTCATATTTTAGAAATAAAATAAAAAAATATTTATTTCTATCAGAAAATGTTCTGCCTTCGTTGTTTCTATTTCGCTGGCGACATTTTCAGAAGTCGTTTTGTTGCTCTTGTCGATTATTCGCCAAACTTTCTTTGCAGCTGCGCCAAACAAGCATTTATCTCCAATGAGATATCCGAGAATTTTTCACGGCGCCGGCAGTGTTTTTGACAGCTAAACTGTGCCTTCCAACGATCGCATTTGCAGGGCGAATTATTACTTTAATTAAAGCCTTTTCCATATTGTTTATCAAAACCATTCGGCTCCAAACTTTTCCATTAAAAGTAGATCCGGTAATTGGGGGAAAGTTTGTGGGTTTTTATTTTGTCTTTTAATTGACTTTCTTTCAGAATGTT
Source organism: Argiope argentata (assembly GCA_026289955.1). Classification (NCBI taxonomy): domain Eukaryota; kingdom Metazoa; phylum Arthropoda; class Arachnida; order Araneae; family Araneidae; genus Argiope; species Argiope argentata. The sequence continues at coordinate 3,420,772 of JAOUZG010047888.1, forward strand.
TATTAATTGAGTTTACTTTTTGATGGTTGTTTTGCTAATATAAACGCTTCGGGGTGGCTTTTCAGTGGCGTCCATTCTGCGGTGAGTGGATAAGAGTTTTCGATCGGCTGTTGTTGGAAAACTTAATTCTCCCTAAAGCAACTGAAGGATAAAAAAATTTAAAGTTTTGTTTATCTGAAGGATTTTTGTTATTTATAGAGTGGAAAAATGGTTATTTCTGCCAAATATCTAGAAAAGCTTAAAAATAAACTAAAAATGTTGGTATATGTTGTTACTAATTAAAATAATCTTCCAATTTTTAAGAATAAATCCGTTGGTTATTAAGTAGTCCAATCCATTCATTGCAATTAGCATGATGACACGTAGAAAACAGCCATAAAATTAAGCATTTATAAATTTCACTGGAAGTGACCTTTACAAATAGATTTTACTGTAGATTCAAAGTGTACGATATGTAAAAAAAAAGAAAGATAAAAATTATCTGTTGACTTTTTGTAATAATACTCATTATGGGGTGGGATTTGTGGGACAGTTGTCATTTGCGTTCGAAATTTGAGTGTTTCTTGATCCCATAACACGGCAAATGATATCTTACATTTAAATGCTTTTAAACGTGTGCGGTTGTTACGTTGGCCTATCTCAGTCAATTCTCACTCTATTCGCCGACTCCGTTTTTTACGTGCATGTAGCATAGGGAAAAAATTGTAATAGTCAAAAAACGCAGAACGCGATATTTTTTCAACTCTTCACGTTTTAGACTCACCGCACTCTGAAAACTCTTTTTTGTAAAAGGTTCTTACATCTGTCTGTGATAAAGGTAGATCAAACACGCTCTGATCTAGACAGTTCATATTTGGTATTAACACCAAATTTGCTTATTTTTGTCAAATTTTGACGGAAATATGCTCAGAGTAAATTCAGAGATAAGTTTTCATTTATAGTATGTTCATATGGTAACTACAAAAACGTGGGTTACATAGGTTAGTAGGTATACAGATTTAACATCCATAGTGCGAATGCTTGTTAACGTTTGAATCAAAGCAAAGCATGGGTTGATTCTTCAAAGCAAAGAATGCTATGAGTGCTCTCAGAAACATGCAAACACGTCAAAAACACAAAATATCAAATTAAGAATTGAATTTTCTTACTGCAAGTGCGTTTTTCAGTTCAATTTGTTTCAATTTATTGAGAAAATGTATCTAAAGCACGAATTCGATTTTCTGATATTATTAACCGCGTGCCAAGAATTAATTGCCAAAAAAATTCGTCATGGATAACACGATACATTCAATACAAATGCTAAAACCAAGCCATATTTCCGAATTATTTTAAGTCTATCTTATCCATTAGGCAAACGTTTTTTTAGAGAGTATAATAGAAAGTTTTCGGGAGATTATTCCTGCTGATTTCACAAAATATTTTTCGGAAACTTAGTAAATATTTATATCTAAAAGTATTTCTCAAACACAAATTACGTAAACAATATAGTAAAATAAAGATTAAAATGAAATCTGTTATGCATATTTCAATGTATCATGCCAGAACATAATTTCTTGAACGGCCAAGCAATACGTGCTCGTGCAAGTTAAATTATATATACATTTTTTTTTCATTTTAATTGCTTCATTGAATGAGTCACTGAAGTATTGCAAACGATCCACAAAAACTTTTTCATGCCTTTATTGTTAAAAAAATATAACATTTCCTATTTATTTCATTTCATATAATCACGTGCTCAAAATTACATTTTTCTAGCTTTTATTTGCTGTCGTAATTAACTTATTTTTTAAAATCAGAGCTTTTATAAATGCAATGGCAACGCGTTATTAAAAGGTGATTTTTTTGAAATGCATGTGCAGATAATAAAATTTCAATTTTTCGCCTACGGATTTTTTTTGACGCCAAAAACCTCATCTCCAAAACAAAATCATTTTCTGATATGATAATAAATATGAGAAATTTCAAGCTTTGTAACTGGTATCTCAGAATTAGAAGTCGACAGAGACACAATCAGTGCACACATTCTTACTTTGCTTTGCTTGCAACATTCCCAGATTCTTTATCTCGATTCAGCAAATACAAACATAAAGTAATCTCTTTGCATTCGCCTGAACAAAGACGGGATTTGGACGAGAGAGTTCTCTGTTATCGTTATTTCCTAAAATAATTTGTTTCACTATGGATAGAAATTATGATAAATATTTCAGAAATGACGGGAAAAAAAGTTTCCAAAAGGATGAAGAAAGAAACAATTTGCATAGTTCAAAAATCTTTATGATTCAACTAATCTGACTCGAATATTCCCGCGAAAGTAAAGATCAGTTATAGTATATTACGGTTCCGAATTCATTTATTTTGTTTCAAATAATAATAATAATACCATGTATAATTTATAAATAAATGTATCATTTCAAAATATATTTATGTATTTTGTTTGAATAATTTTATCTTAATACACTTATAATTATTCTGATAAAATATTTTTCAATGTTTTGAACATATCTATACCCAATGTTTCAGAACTTATGTAAAAAGCTATATGGTAATATACATATAAAATTTTATATATCTACACAACATCCAAACCCATTCAAACCCAAACCCATATTAATTTGACTAAATAGGTATGATTCTTTAATTCATTTAAACAAAAATATCAAAAATTGATTTGTAGAAATATATTCTTAAATTTAAAAAATAAATTTTTATTGAAATTTTCTACATTATTGGTTTAAAAAAAGTATTCAAATTTTGAAGAAACGCCAATTATAAAGATTAACATCATTCATTGAAGATGTTTTTCCCCTTTTTTTAATAAACCTATTTTCTAATAATGTTTTTTTCTTATACGCAGATTGAACTTGGATTTCAAGTTCAGTATAAACCGAAGATTAAGTAAAAAAAATGGGGTTATAGTACAGATATATCTTATTTTAATTTCCCACTTGAATTTCCTGCATTATGGTCATTTGGTCTACTGATCGATGAAATATTATTTAAATATTATTTAGTGGGCGACTGGATAGTTTGATTAAGTTGAATTGAAATTAATAATAAAACGACATAAGATAGCATTCAAGCTATATATATATATATAACCAAATTTCAATACACCTAGTACTACCTAACGCCTAAACGCCACTAAGGGGCTTAGTGGTCACGCCATTTCTATTCTTTCACCTTTAAGCAACGAGGACAAACCAGTCCGAAAAATAAAGCACGTGCTTTCCTATTGATTCTGAGGTAGACGATTCATCAATAACTTAAACTGGTACCGTTGCGTCACAATGGATTTTTCTAATGCATATATGCATCTAAAAAAAGAGTTTTGTTTTTGGTTACCAACTTGAACAAACTATGAAGGATTCATTAGCTTGAAGATTGTCATTAAAGTAGGTCATTTAAAATGAATAAAGCGGAAAGTAAAAGCGGTAAATTGACATTCCGAAAAATATCCGATTCGAATAATTTAACTGACAGCTGAAAATTTGGCTTTTTAAAGATTCCTCGAAATTTCAAAATAATGTTTATTATTTCTAAAGCAAGTTTTCCATATTAATAATATTCATTTTTAACTCTTTCATCATTTAACTCATGATTTTTTAAAGGATTCCTTAAAAGTTTAAAATAATACTTTTGATTTTTCATATTGATTACACTCGGTTTTAGCTAATGAATTCCTTCATGAATGAATTTAACTCGTTCGTAATTTAACTTATGAAATTTTTTTAAAGATTCCCTAAATGTTTAAAATAATAGTTGATATGTTTTAAATCAGTTTTTCAGAACAATCTGTTTATTTCCTTAAACATCTACTTGAATGAGGATATATCCTATAAAATAAGAAATGCGCCATTAGTTCTCAAGTTCTGAAATAATTGTACAAATTTTTCACGAAAGTGATCAGTTATAATATTGAAAGTAAATTGTTGTTTATAATATTGCGTTAAAATAAGAGTCTTATAAGAGTAATCTTAAAACAGTTTTAAAATTCTTGTTTTTTTAAACGGATTTGTTTTAATTTCCCTATATTTTTAATTATCAAAATTGTTTATTAATATCTCAATTATTTATTAATTCATACATCGTTTTACAAGATTGTTTTGAAAGTTATATAAGCGCTGGTTTATTGTTTTTATTGCATCCTTAATTTAATAACTGCCTACTGTGTTAATTAAATAGGAACTTCCTTTCAAATGCAAAACAGAAGAAAAATATTTTCATTATATTTTTTATCTGAAACGGAATACTTAATACAAAAATATTTCTTTGGAAAAAAAGTCCTTCTTTCATATTTTTTTATAAATGAAAAGATTATGTTGGTTGATAAACATACATTTAGGAATTCCATGTTTTTTTATGCTGTTTTTTATTCAGCAGTAATTTTCAAACAGTTAAATATGTTTTCATAAAACAGATCGTCTGCGAAGATATATGAGCTAAATGGGCTGATGCTATTCACTGTTATTAGTTGTTAAGGCTTTTTTTATTCCTTTTTTTATAATTATTTCTTTTTTCTATGCTCGAAGCAAAATTTTCTTGTAATATGCCAGAACAAAAAAATAAATTTCTGACACGATTCATTTCACATATTCTTTGGATGAAAAACATTTACAAAAGAGATGTTTTTTAAACTAACGCCTCTTAAAAAAAGACCGTTACAAGAAAAAAAAAGTACAACTTTATTAAAGAATTCTATCTGTAAGGTGTTTGCTTAGCAAGTTCTCATGTTGACTTAACTTAATTGCAACGGCTGTTCATCATGAACACCTTTCTTCCTACAAAGCATATCATTGCCGATAATTTTTTTAAACTCTCATCTTTTTAATACTGGTTCGGGTGTAGAAAAACTCACCCTATTTCAAAACATCGTTTCAATGAATTACTGCCCAAATGCGATATGAATGTTAAAATAGTGTTTTTGTACGGGCAACTGAACTACACCTAAAAAGTATGCGAATTAAAAAAACTCGAAAGAAAAAACACCATTCAAATAAACGACCTTCCATAAAAAAAATAATCCCTGTGATAACAGAGATTGGAATTTAAAACTGTTTGGACAAGGAAAAGGTGAAAAAATAACCTGAGTTTTTAAATTAAACTTGGAAACTTCATTACCCTGACAAGCGCTTTGACTGGAAAAGAATACAAGGGGGGGGGGAGAGAGAAAAAACTTAAGAAGTTGCTGGAGATGATTTGCACTTTCCGCTCCGATTTGCATACACGAAAAAAAATTAAAAAGAAAACAGTTTGAATTCTGAAAATGGCGACTGAGAGAGTAGATCGAAAATCGTTTTTTGCAGAATATACATTTCTTACTGATCGAGAAATACGCTGACGCCGCTCAAAGAACATTCTAGAAAACGATTCTTTTTCACGCATGAACCGGCATTTTATCTCGTCTTGCACGAGCAAGCTCGCAGATGCGCAATGTCGAATAAATATTCTGAATTTTTTCCTTTTTCCCTTTGTGTATGTTTATTCTTTTCCTTCGAATTCTTTACCATAACAGTTGACTTTTTTTTATTCGGTTATTTACTTTATCTGACTCGCACCGTCGAGTCGCAGTCAAATAAAAACGGCAAGAAAACGGGAGAATGAACGCACTTTATGGAGTTGTTCATCTTTTTTTTATTATTACTATTACTATTGTTATTATTGCTGTCGTTTTTTACTAAAGTTTTGTTTTTATGCCTTGAATTTTTAGTTATTTTCCAAAAATGATTCGCCAAGGGAAAATAATGGGAAAATGCTTGAAGCCTGTTCTTGCTATTGTCCTTATCCTGGTTTTTTTGAGACGGCGAACAAAGAATCTGTAGGCGGACAAAGAACTGCGGATTTATCTTATTCGCTTCAATTTATTTAGTGACCCATTTTTAGAAGAATGAAAACGTTAATTGATTTGTTCTCTCTATCCCTAGCATTTGAGAAATTTCGTCATTTCAAAATTTAAAAAAAAGAATTCAAACTTCGAGCCGGAAAAATTGCAGATGATAATCTTTTGGATTTCACTCACATGTCTTGATAATAAAGTTAACCCTCTGTGGGCCCGAGTAACTTTCAGGTCACATTTTAACTTATCGACATTTCACAAAATAATTATAGCTTTTTTCTTAAGATGGAGCCTAAATCTTAACTCTATGACGTTGCAAACACAACCAATACTAGTATTCATGACAATTGCTAGACTCATCAACCCGAAATATCAAAATCGTTACTGTACAAACTGTTGGCAGTAAAACTACGCGAAACCATTGGATCCAATTGTAATGATTTGTGCTTTTGTCAGTGATTACCAAACTATGTTTATGGATGCATTTATGCCTTACACCAAATGCAAATTGTATTATGGACTTTCAGATATGAGCTATTATACACAAAAGTGTAAGTTTTATAGGAAAGTGTGACTTCAAAATCACATGATGATTACAACGCAATAAAATTGTTTAAACACAAAAATGTGTTTTCATTTGCATATATAGGTGTATAATTTCTCAACTTTTGTTCCCACAATTTTTTTGGAGTTAAAACAAAAATTCGACCCATAAAGGGTTAAACTTTTCGAACGGCCACTCTTTTTATTGCGGTCACCAATCTTAACGCGGAATTTTTTGTGTTATGGATTTTTTAGATCTAAATTTGATAAGCAAAATATAATATAAATAAAAGGCATGGTTTTAAAATATTCCCCAGCAACAGCCTTCCCCGATGGTTTGACCCATCTCATTTTTTGAGGAAGGTAATCCCCACCTGTTTCTTACCATGAGTCGGAAAGTGTAATGTCAGGTTTAGAAACAATTTTTGTATTTCTTGCTTTTTTCTGTCTTTCTTTTTGAGAATCACAAAAATTTTGAAACAGTGAAATATTTTTCAGAAAGAGGTGGACCCCTCTTAAAAAATACTATTTTCTTTTTGAATTAAATCTCAAATTTCATTTTAAATGTATCGGATTTGTTTTTATTACGCATTATGGGAATTACCAATCGAGTGGTCTCTCAGAGAAATTTCACTGTATTTGGCTTGATTGAAGTGATTTAGTTGAAATCTGATTTCCAAGAGCATGCTATTTCAAGTTTCGCTTCTATTGTATGCTGTATATGCAAGAGGTGCTGTTTATTCCAAATTTGTATTTAAAATCTATTGTAATTATTATTCAAAAAATGATTAAAATTTTTAGTTATTAATAAAAAATTCAATATAGTAAATATTATTATAAAATAATATTTGCTCCACCACTGATAATGGCTGGATAAGGGAAATCATCATTAATGTACCGCTCACCACTTACTCTAACTACGCCACTGGCTATTGCTACTATTGCGTATCTGGGAAATCGTATGTGCTGAATGCGATTGAAAATGGACGGCATTAAAACTAAAAAGAATGGTAAGGGGAAAACATTTCTCAGGGATCTTTCGATTGTTCATATGCCACCTTTTAAAATAAAATGTAACAGATTTTATTAAAAGACACTGGTTGGTATTAGGATCCCTTTTTACAAATTTATGAAATGTTTACGGTTAGTTTATTAATCTTTCAGAAACTAGAAGAAGGACATTTAAGAGTAAACTTTAAAATATTTCAACAGCTATAAACTTGCATCAGCTAATACCAGTGGCATGACGATAAGTGAACAGGAATTACCAAGAAGCATACACTTGGGTGCTTTTGTGACAAAACATGGAGGTACTTGAATCATTTTTTCGCCAACAAGATGTAACTGGCAAAATAATAATAATACCATACTCCAGAAAATATGAGCACTTGCTAAGTCCCCGGCTATTATTACCACTGGAGATCCAGTGAAACCATTTACTGGTTTTCACCTGAGATGTGTGATCAGACTCTTTTTAAACATCGGAAATCATAGTAGTGTCTTCGCAATATGGATTCATCAATCATGCTTTAAAAAAAGGGAGTATAAACCAACGGTACCTCCAAAACTTTCTTTAATAAATTTGTCATGCCGCTGAATGTGTTGTATCATTCTTGGCGAGTTTTTTGGTGGTTAATTCCCGGCATGAGGTTAATAGTATTCGAAAATCGAATTTGGGCTTCAGACACTTTTTCTCTATTAAATCAAAGTTTTGAGACAGCACTAAGCTTGAAGTCACAAAATTCGTTGCCAAATTTGATTTATTTATAATACTTCGTTTTTGTGTTATGGAGTTAACATATTTCAGAAAGTATAGACTGACAGACAATCTACTTTGTTTGATTTGGCTCACAATTTGGCAGCTGTTTACACTACAGATTTTAAATCTGTATACTGCATTTTTTCTAATCAGCTCTCTTCATTTTGTAGAAATCGTTTTAACTTATATTTGAACAGTCAGCCAAACGAACGTCCATAGAACTGATTTTACTAAAAGTTTGAAAGAAATCTGTAAATTTGGTGTAAAAAATGTTTATCAAATTTCAACCATCTAACTCAAAATGTTTTTGTTAGCTTTGTCATAGACAGGTAGATAGGCATCTTCTAAAATTATGTTTTTCGAACTCGATTTTTTTTGATGATTACTAATGAAGAAATGATACGATTGATCCATACGTGAGAAAGTAATAGAGCCAGAAAAATGTTTAAGATGTACTAAAATCAGTGCTGGTTGACTTCATCATTTTTCCATTTTGTAAACTGTTCGGATATATTTTGTGACTTTCATTTTACACAGCAAAACTTTGCAATAATTTGTGCAATAAACGTTTAAAATATATAATGCTTTTTTAGATGTAATCTGATGCATTCTTAATTCGAGAGTGTGCTGTTTTAAAAGCTGTCAGATTACTGACAGACGACTGACTACATTTAATTATAGCTGATAAAATTAAAACGTTTCTGCCAAAAAAATCGGAGAAAAGCAAGCAAAAAAAAATGTTTTTCTCCTTTAAAGTAGAATGAGGGTGAAAAAAAAGTTCAGTAAGGTTTTTTTTCCAAGCTCCGTTTTCTTGAATCTGGAAATAGCTTCAAGCTTTTACGTCACGATTTTTATTCTACTTTCGAAATAAAGGCATCGTGATGTGAAAAGGCATCCGACATTCATTTAAATGGAAAAAAGAAGAATGAATGGTGATCTATTCACAGAGACAGGAAAGTTGAGTCTTCGGAAAAAAAGCTACATAAATAAATCCAGGGAGCCATTTAGCGCCATAAAAAGCATCTCTTATTATTAAAAGAGGATTTTATGACCCGGGGCATCTTCCCATTCCTAGGCCGTACTTTTCGAAACTTTTTTGTTGCTCAATTTTGCCTCTCCTCCTCCATTCCCCGAGGGCTAAGGAGTCGTTCAGTTGTTCGTTCACTTCCTGCTAGAAATGAGAATTTTTTTTTCATCATAAGGTGTGCAATTTTCTGCACATGCATTTCCTCATATCAGTAATATTCTCTCTGTTTTCCTATTTCTCCACCGTATTCTTTTCATGATCAGGAGAAGAAACAAAATGGCTTTTACCAGTTTTTTAGCCATTTTTTTCTTTACTTCGTGTTTATGTTTTTGTTTGTAGCCGAAGGTGTCGCTGCTCACAAAAGTCACATGAGAAAGGCAAGCAAAAAAAGTCTGAAATGGCAAGACAAAAAATAAATCTGCAAGGGTAAAAAAAATATAGTTCTCCGCCTACACAATTTTGCTATCGCTTAAAAAAAATAAAATTATTAAAGCCAGAGAAGAGGTAGGGATTCTTCATCCCTGTTTCATTTATATATTTGAAATATATTGGTTTTTAGTTTCTCGTATATGAATTATTTAGAGAAAAAATTGTGATGCAAAATATTGATCTTCAATATTTTAAAGAGTTTGCAGGTTTAAGACATCCTTAGGGTTGGAAAACAATTCTTCGACCTATCTCTGTGTGTCTTTGTGCTCATATAACCCCAATTGTGCAGAAATGTAATGATCTCGATGAATGAATTCTAGCTGAGTCACCACCTCCTAACCCATCCTCTTCCACATCCCATCTGAAACTTTCTCAATTCTTTGCACTTACTAGCTTGTGAATGAATAAAAATCTCTATTGAAAATTGTCATTGAATCTAATGCGTCTGAAACTTTATAGAGTGTCTGCCTACCTTGTGGAACGCAATAACTAAGAATCACGGCAAATGAAATGAAAGAAATTCGACATGTGGATTCAAAAACCTTCTAATTATTCTTCAAATGCTCATCATCCCATCCGACATCTCCTAAATACAGAAATCTAGGAGAAGATGATGCCAGACGAGCTCTCTAATATGAGCACTGAAGATCCTTGCCGGAGCGTACACCTACGACATCTGATACAAGATTTTTCGTCTATCTGCCAGCGTGATAATTAAGAGGAATAAATTAAATCGAACAAATTCGACACGTGGATATAATACCGAAATGACAGTTATCTGTCAAGCTCGCATCAAAATGTAAATTGTGTAACTATGCCTGTTTATATATGTAAGAGCATCACAAACCACAAATTCTGAGAAGTGGATCGTTGTCCATCTGAGAAAAATTGTAAAATCATAACAATTTCGTTGAGAAATTATTCTTTTTCGATACATAATTTTGGTAATAATAAATATTTGATTTCATATCACCTTAATAAAATTACATCAGAAGTAATGCAATTTTACAATTAATCTGCACTTATGAACAACTATTAATCTACGCTTTACGAACTCAACGATTATTTTTCACTTTGGATTCCTGCCCAAAGATGGCCTTTCCACAAAAGTCACTCGAGGAAATTTGGATTAAAACAAAATCTAGTTTTCTGCATAAGTAGGGAACTTTTTTCCAATTCATGCTTTTATTTGATTGCTTTAAAAAATCATTAGAGGAAAACTCATTTCGAGCATTTTATTTTAAGTTTCAAAAAGAATTATATATCAGAGAGAGAGAGAAAGAAGTAAATTGAAGTGTAAATATTAAAAGTTTAAAAAATGAAGATTAGATTTCATTTTTCTATTCGGACAAATAAGTTAGAAATTAATGGCAAATATTTACATTTATAAACTGGCGACGAAAAATTTAATAAAAATAGCCCTCAAGGTCTTTTTCTATCACAAAGTTGAATTGGAATTGAATGACAATTTTTGAAAACATATGAAGCTTTTCCGTGAAAAGAAAATGAAGCAAAAAACTTTGCAAAAACATTCATTTTATTTCATTTTGTTTAAATTATACCCGTCGATGGTTGTTTGAGTTACTGCTTAAATATTGATCAAAGAAGTTCACAATTTTTCCTCGGCATTCTTCTTTGTCTTTCTGGCAAATTTTACAGTTTGGCAACAACTTGGTTTTTGTGGTATTCGATGATTATTAAAAAGTGAAAATCGTATGATCATAAATCTACTTTAAAAAATTACTGTATGGAAAGAAAATATCTCTATATAGAAAAATGTTTTAAAATTCAACAGATTTTTCATATTATCGCTTTCACTAGAATATTTAATAGCTGCTTCTTGTTCCCAAAGAAGTGCTTGGTTTTAGCAACCATAGAGATCGGATCTTAATTCCTGTTATTTCATGTGAAGGTTTCAAAGATGCGATTTATTGATGAGAATCATTGAGCCAGGAAAGTAGGAACTACAGTCATGGATGTCGATTAACAACTTTACAAAGATATGACACTAATTTCCTACTTCCGCTATGCTCTGGATAGCTACAAATCAACTAAACTCTTCTACAAACTAACCAAGGCCGGAAAAGCCTGGTTGGCAGAGCGTTGAACTCGTACTCCTTAGGTTACGAGTTCGAAACTCACCGATCAAAATATTCCCCGAGTGTGTGGCTGCTGACGCTTGTTAAATCTGTACGTGGTCTCAAAGTCCTCCATGCCGAGAATGATACCACTGGGGGTACAGGGCCAAAGGTGATCGTTCTCTGTTCCAGTTCTAAATTTCGATCTGAGATGAGTGAATGAATATGCATGAATGAAGTCCACCCCATAAAAAGGGTTGTGGCGTGTGTGTAGCTAAGTCGTACTCTTGGCCCTAGATGGCGCTATTTGTAAAACCAGAGACATCCGGCTTAAAATCTGCTGTATCAGCGGGGCTTGTCCATGGCAAGTGCCATAAGTAACAACAATCAACTGTTTCTACAAATAAACTAAAGATTTTCAACATTTTTCCAAAGCAGGGTCACTTCTTGTGACTTCGATACTAAAGCAAGAAAATTGTGTTAACATAAATTTCCTATCCCTTATTATTATAATAAAAGATTATTTTTCCTAACTACTATAATTTCTTTACAATTCTTCCATTTTAAAAATCAATTGTTCGTTATTTCATGTTTTGTCTTTTCTTGTTAATAAATTTTGCCTTTTTTTTAAATACAGAGATTTTTATTATAAAATAGATAATATTATTAACGGTGGAAAACGTTAGATGCAAAATAGTTAATTGAATATTTGTGTCTGAAACATTTTATTCAAAATCACTGTTTGTATTAATTTATAATTTTAGCAAATCCTTAAGTTTCTCCAATTGATTATTGATTTCAATATTAGACTATCTGTTTGAAGTTAAGAATATTAGTTTAAAAAAATTAATAATACCAAATTATAAAAGATTGTAATGGGACTGAAACATCATATTAATTCACACAAGAATCGAAATTCTGTAAATTATTAAAATTTATTCAATATTCAACGTAACTCTGATAGGTTTTCTTAGCTGACTGATACCGTCATTTCTTGTATCATGTGATTGTTTTTATGTCCTTTCTTATTTTCCAATTTAAGCAGTTTTTTTTTTTTTTTTTGAAAAATAATCGTTGCTAAATTTTTTAAACTAATCTAGTACAAGATTCAACTGAATTTCCCTTTTTATATTAAACTCTCCTGGTCGTCTCGCGTACGTGGCTGAGAAGTTGCCCAATGCAGTACGCCATTTCCCGTTTGCCATTGGGTGCTATGGTTCTGCTAATATTGTTTCGTTGACCATTTTGGTCAGCATTAAAAAAATAGCTATTTTCAGCTAGTCCAGGAGCTACTCAGGAGATCACAATCACAATCGATTATTATAGATGCAACGCATTCTTTCAATAAACCGCATCCAAAGCATTGATGGCGTACATTTTATTCTTAATGCTTATTTTTGATGAAATTCAAAGTTTTTGGGATATTTTTAATTTTGGACCACGTTTTTTACAACTGAATGTTCCCCTCCCTTACATATTCTCCAGAAATTGCTGAAAGTGCGAGATAGCATCCTTTTTACTATATTATATAACGAAAAAAATATCTGAAATTTCTAGCAATCTGCGTGTTGAATCGAAGCAGCTATAGATAAAATCGTCCTTTCGGCTTAATTCTATATGTAATTAGAAGTATTAATATTAATTTTTGATTATAGGAAAGAAATGGCTGCTAGAAAGGTATGGTTACGTTTAAAGAAAAAGTCTAACTTGAATAAATAACTTTAAAGACACTAATCCTTTCAGAAGTTGATTTTAAGAAGCAAATGGAAACCTTTTTGGATTTTAAATGATAAATGGGAAACTTTGCAACCAGCTGTAGGGTTAACAAAAGGCTTCTATTAATTAAATAGGGCACCTTTTGTTCATTTTTCGTAATACAATTCTTTTATTCATCTATAGAGAGAATCATCAAAGCTCGCTAGAGAGTCAGATGACGAAATGGCATAACAGAATTGTGGGGGCCTTTTAGAACAGTGACAGAGTTCTCCTCATAACTTTTGAGTATGCTTACACGATATGCCACGTTTTAGGGTCCGTAATTAAGTGATGACACAATTTAGAAACCGTCCTTTCAGCTGACTGGATCCAAAATTTCAAATGTGTTAAAATTTTCAGTCTCAAGATTAGAAACCGAATTTCATTTATTATCATGTCAGAACATGATATCGTTTTTGGGATGAGGGTTTTGGCGCCGACAAAAATCAGTAGACGAAAAATAAAAATTGAATTATTTGCTAGAGCATCTCGAAAAATCAGCTTTTAATAACGCGTTACCATCACATTAACAAAAGATCTGATTTTTTTATAAAAAAGCAAGTTAAGGACTACAGCAAATAAAACCTAGGAAAATGTCATTTTGAGTACGCAATTATATGAAATGAAATAAATAGGGAATGGGATATTTTTTTAAACAATAAATGCGGGACAAAGTTTTTTGGATCGTTTGCGATACAAAAGTGACTCATTCAATGAAACGATTAAAATGAATAAAAAATATATTTTCACTTGCACGAGCACGTGGTGGTTGGCCGTTCAAGAAATGTTGTTTTCACATGATACATTGCAATAGGCATAGCAGATTTCATTTTAATCTTTTTTAAATTCTTCTTGTTAATGCATTGGCTGAAGGAGCAGATATCGGCAAGTTCTTGTCTTGACGAGACGAGTTCTTACTGCTGTACAGTTTCTGCGCATGCGTGGTCTTACTAAATGAGTTATAGTTGGTTGAGTGTAAACCTACCTTTGAACAATCGCGATTCTCATTCATTGGATATTTCGCCTACGAAATAACATTATTAACGTAAAATAATTAACATAATAAATTTTAAAAAGTTTAATCACTCGTCTAAATCTGATGGTTTCACAAAAATGATAATAAAACATGAAGTTATAATTATTTCTATTAAGTGATATACACAAATTTCTATTCGACTTCCCTATTGTTGATCTATTCATAGAATTTTATCAATCAAATAACATTGAAATTTAAGGCTTGCATAAGAAATTCCAAGAGCTGCTCATATTATCATTTTCTTTTTTTTCCCTTAGAAAAATGCATTTCATGAAAAGAGAGTTCTATTCTTATATGTACAAATAATAAAATCTCATACCGTTTTACAAGCTCACAAAAACAAAAACAAAAAACCTTGTTTGATAAAAATACCTTGTCCAAACAAATTCTTAGCGATGATGGGATCACTGAAATTTTTCTTTTGTAGAAAATGTCGTTGTTTTACTTCCAGTTGCAGAAGCGGGCTCATTCTGTACGCCCGCAGCTTCTATTGAAAAGCAGGGGAGAAGACACTTCTGCTCAAAAATTCTATCTTTGTGGTTGATGGTATAGAGAGAAAAAAGAGTCGAAGGAAATAAGGTAGCAGTAAAATGTCGCTTGCATTTTTTAGTGTTTTGAGCTCTTAGAAGAGACGCGGTAAAAGAGTTACAGTTTGATGTTCAAATATCAGAGATTTTCAGTTTTCGACTCTCGTAAAATTCGCATTTCTACACATCTTTTGATGAGGTTAGATGATGAGTTTTTCAAAATTCCTATTCAAGAGTATATCTGTTCAAAATTCAATTTTTAACTTGAAATTTCATTAAACATAAACAAATATTTTTTTAATCGTAAACAAACAAACTTACTATTAGGTCAGTTTGTAGCGATTCTTCAAAAATTGAAAATAAATTCATAATTCAGTGTAGAATTTTAAAAATAATTATATCTGCAATCTAGAATAAGTATTCATAGATTTTTTTCAATGTGTTAAACATAGCTTATTTTTGCTGCATATTATAAATAGCAGCACTCTAAGTAGCATTGTTGCACAATATTGTGCGATATTTTATGATAGTAATCAGTATTCCATAATATTATACAACATTGTGAAAATCGATCAATGTCATGAAATATTGTACAATAATTGTGCATAACTAGGGACTTATAAAATTTCTAAATTTATAAGTGACATGAGCTTAACTAAAGATAATATAATAATAGTGCTAACGTTTACAATTCTTTTATATATCCTTATAGTATATTTTTATAGAATTATTTTATCTTGTGAGAACACGATGTTGTTTTGGTTTGAAGTTTTTGAAGTCTCAAAATGCGTGGGCAACAAATTGATAATTTATCGCTTTGGGGGCATCAAATTTCCGCTTTTAGGAATATTAGAAAATGGTAAAGATGGTTGTTACTTTTGGCAACTTATTACCAACAAAAAGTTACAACTTAGCAAAAATTTCCGCCTTGTACCTGCTTCTCGAATTGCATCATATACATTGGGATTTCCACATTGTTTATAAACGTTTCAAATAGAAATCTTGGCAAGCCTTTTGTAACTTTTAAACTTTTTGACAAGATTATAATAGTAAAAAAAAAATACATTTTTACCGGCCTCTCTTTAAAAAAAGAGACATTTGATGAAATATTGATTTTTCATTAAATAGTAATAGCACGTACTAATTTTGAGCTGTCCATACAACGACTGGCGAGATTTATGAATTTAGTACACACTTAACGAAAGAAATGAGATGCGCCATCGAAATCCTATGATAAAATATTGCATGCTTTGATGTGACTTAGCTCTTAGGTCCTTAACATGGAACATAACTAATATACATCCAACGATTGTTTAACGGAGAAACTAACTATCATCGTGTATGATGCAAACCAAATGTTTATGGAAATTTTACAGATGTTGAACAAGTCAAGTTGCTTCAATCAGAAATTCTTCATTTTTCAGGCGCCCTAATAAAAAGCTGAATTGTAACGATGGGAAAGTCAGATTTTTTTAATAAGAAAAATGGAAAATAACTCCCTCTGTCTGATATGAATAACGCGAAGATTTTAAAGTTGTGCATAATGAAAAACAGGATTTGTCAAATTGGAAAATTAGGGGAGAGGGAACACTTGAGGTGGATACTAATACTTTTTACATAACATTTTTATGGGAAAACTGTTTCGTTATTTTGTGGATTTTATAGAAAAATATTTTTCATAATAAATAATTTTAAATGCCTTACATCTTAAGTCAAAAGTTCATATAAAGTAGCGTTGTAGCGGAAATAGCTTTCCTAGAATTCGTTGCCTTTGCACAAGCGTTACTTTCACAGCTTCAAAATCTTCAATCCATCTTAGTGCATACATATTCAAAGTCAATAATTTCGTTTAAAAGAAAAAGGGATCTTTTTGAATGCAAATTTTCAAAAGGAATATAAATCTTTTACAAAGAAAACGCCTTCAATCGCCAAGCCAAACATTTCCATCTCAGGTTGCTACTGAACAGAGGCAACTTTGTTTACAAGGTAAACTTTGTAAAGTCGGCGAGGCGGTATATCCAGGACTTAATTTAGGCGAGTCAACTTCCCTATTACGGCGGTCTTTCTGAATCTCCATGCAAATGACGTTTCCTTCCAGCTATTAAAGAACCGAGCCAGTTAAAAGTTGGCGAAATGATCTCATAAAGTTGAAGGCCTCGCTCCAACGGGCTTCGGGAGAACTGCTTGAGTCAGGTGAATGCTGACGCGATAAAAATTGGGGTGGAAATCACCCCCTTCCCTTTCCTTTCGGCGTCCCGGCTTTTAATTAAGTTCCTTTCGGGGTTGTTTTCCGCTCTCCTTCAGATTCTGTGTGGTCAGGGGAGTTCGAGAGCAAGACAATCCTCAGAAGTTTCGTACTCCTCTGTGCTGTTTTGACACGGTCGCAGTTTAATGATTTTGTAAAGAAGGTAAAGCGTTAAGAGAGATTTCAAAGTTTTGCCAAGATGCCTCGTAATTAGGTTTCCCTGAGTATGCTTGCATGTAAAAGTGGCACCGAAACTTTCAAATGATGTAAGGTAATATTTCGGCCTGATACACTTAAAATATTTGCTGAAACAAATACTTTTCCTTATTCAATTCCTATTAGATCCCACTCTCTCTTTATATATATATATATATATATATATATATATATATATATATATATATTTCAAATTTTCAATCGTTAATAAGATACTTTTTTTCAATCCAATTAATTACATGCAATTTTTTAAACTTGTTGTAGATGACATTGGATGTTAATACAGTTTTTTTTCAAATATTAATTTATTACTTTCTTATTAATTAATTAAAAATATTTTCTCTCTCCTTCACAGTAATTCTTTATAATTGCTGTAATTGTTAGGTCAGGATAACCCGGTTGGTAGGGCGTTGGATTCTCATCTCTAGTGCTGCGAGTTCGAACCTGGTCACAAAGTTTTTCATATCGGGAACTATGGCACTGGGCTGAGTCAAAGGTTATCTTTATTCAGGTGCTAAGGGTTCCATACCTTCAGAAGCTACTGCACCCCCTCTTTCCGTTGTAAAGTAAAACACGAGAACAACAATTTTAGTTATTTAGTAAAAAGTAACTAAAATTAAATCTTTCCTAACTTCCTAAATTTTTCCTAATATCCAAAGTAGGAATTGATTTCAAATTTTATATATATATATATTACTTATTTTCCTAGTATAACAGGAATAATTGGCACATTTCATGTGTATAGTGGTTTTTATTTGTTTCAAATGACACTTACATTTATAATTGCATTCATATATGTACATAATTGTGTCATTTCTTGCAATTATATTGAAGAATAGGAATGAAAGGAAATATTTTATTGGATATATTGTGCAACTTGGAATCCATTAAAATTTAATAGATTTTTATTTCATCACCGAAATTTTTGCCAAATATCTATAAGTAGTGGGCCGTGCAAAACTGACTCGATTGTACTTTTCCTTAATACAAATTTCTTTCCTTTCGAACCAATTTGGAAAAAAAATGTATAAAATAGATTCTCTTTGGGTTCAAAGAGATGTTAATATATTAAACGCATTACCTTACTCTATTTTAAAATTCAATCTTTTATTTTCTAACAGCAATATATCCCAAAACTAAGTTATACAGCATACAGTTAAACAATAGTTGTATTTGTAAGTAAGCTGTCTGTGACGATTCATCAGATGAACAAGATTTCGATAACTTTAATTGCATTGGCATATGTAAGTTCCACTTTCTTTACCAACCCTATGTAAGTCTGCTTAGTGATATCAAGGAAACGTTCTACAGAAGTTCATTATCACGAAGAATATTTAGATCAATTATGTAAACTACCGAGAGTAGTCTTCCCTCAAAAAACTTACTCGCATTCTCTTATTTATTTTTTATCGCTCTATATAAAAATGTGAACAATGGATAAGGTTGCGAATTTCTTACATAGCATTGGTGAACAATGGTTGCAAAATATTGACGTTTGGCTTAAATTTAGTCTTTTTATTTTATAGAGTGATTCTTGGCAAATAACCGTTGGAATTTTGCAATAAGTACCCGAACATATAATTTGTGTTTTAGACGCATTGTTTTCAACCTTGGTATTTTTCACTTCTTTATAGAAGTGATGATGAAATCAAATCTATCTTTTAGGTATCACTTATTATTGGCAAAAACAAGTATCTAGAGGTAATTTCAATTGTTTTAGAAAAAAAAGTGCCGAAGAATATTTTTTATTAAAAATCTTTAATTGAGCAAGGCAAGGGTTATAATTTTAATAATCGCGATGAAAATCGTAGTGCTCTTTTTTTTAAAAAAATGATGGCAAATGGATATTAAATTATCATACAAAAATAATTAAAATTATAAAAGATCACAAAAAATATTTTACAATCTCATGTATCAACAATCTAATTAAGTTGTTTATGTTCAATGAGTATACATCAGTATTTACCGTGTTTCATTGATAACTCTTTAAGGTATGCATCCTTTCACTCATTACTATTTACACTCAAGAAATACTTAATCACGTTGCTGTAAATTTATTAGCTCATACTTAAACTCATGAAGATCACTGTCCCCAGATGCCTCCGTACAAGATGGTTATGGTTAGCTCTCTCTAAAATGCAGAACATCAGAGCGCTCTCGTACCCCCTACATACTCAAAAAAAGCACAAAATTTGCTATATATGCTTTTTGACATTGGATGCAGGAAATCAGCATTCCAATTCCAATGTAACGAGAAGGGAGGAAAATGTATGTGGTTGAGAATCACATACAGTCGGACGCCATCACTAATACGCAATACTTAACCATTTGAAGCGATTTTTAACTATTAAAAAAAGGAAACGGAACAACAATTGTTTCCAAATCTCTTAACACGTTCGCTGCCCCTACTCACTTCTAATATCCGCGCCGTCTCTCTATTTCGATGACCCCTTCTTAGCTACGTCTTAACTGCGGTAGAGAAGGGATCATCTAATTGCACAGATGGTTTGTTGCAATTACATATCGTCTGTCTCGCACAGGCTCGGTATGCGGCAGTCGATGTGTTAACCTAATTTTAGTTATATTGCTCGGAAAGTTTGATGTATAACATTCTTGAGTATTTTAAATAAAAAAAGATAAAACATTATAAATCAAAAGAAAGAACTAGGCTTAGGAAGAAGTGGTAGAGATTTAAACAAAAAGAATGGGGAATTAAAATGAAAGAAAAAATAAAGATTAAATATATATTTAAACTTAGAAAAAATTACTGAAAAAACTAAAAAAAGTGATACAATTTTTTTTAATAAAACATTACTTTTATAGATCTTTTTATTTTCAAAATTATAGATTGATTTGTCCTATATTATCTCGGATTTTTAAATTGACAGGTGAGGAGATGGCATCCACATAATAGAAATAGGAATCACATTAAGTGCTTAAAAGAATTTCTCCTACTGCATCAATTTACAATTTTGTCACATTTCAAATGGATTTCTTTTTCTGTATTGCAACTCAAGTTTGATGGCTCCACAGCAATTGATTCACTGGATCTGTTTCTATTGCATTTTCTAATGACAAACCAAACTCGACATCGGTCCACTTTGCTTAAGTGCCTATTGAATTCGCATTGTGCGTAAGTGCTCAGTCCTCGGTTTAAGTCCATTTATCCGAAGGTCTATGCCACTCGTCATTTGGGCTTGTTTACACAGCCCTGCGTTGCAGAGAACACCATTTCGGATAACAAGATTTCCCTCCGGCGACAATGACTCCGATGCCATTAACGGGGACAAGAATTCATGACAAACGACGCTCTTCTGATTAAAACAAAGACTCCGTCGACAAAATGGTGCAAATTTCATTTACACAAGTCCTGACCTACTCAAACATTTTACGCTGTCTTTAATTAAGCCTGTACAGGCTGCTTCCCTTCGATGCAGAGCTCTGATTGGTGGGTGAAAGTTCCTTGAGGCGTGACGTCACAACGACAGGGGACACGCCTCTCCCGCCCACCGATGGAATTCGTGTACGGGGTAAAATTGGATGCCGAAATTCGCTTTCGGGGATATTTCGGATTCACGGTCCACTCATTTCTCAGAATATCGTCCGGCGGTGATTAACTCGTAATTGTGAAACACCAATTTGTTTGGGATTGAATTTCGAACGGATGCAGGATGCCTGCGGCGGGAATGGCACTGCAAGACGGTTTCCCCGTGCATAGACTGCGCCCTCGCACTTAGTGAAGCGATCCGGGAAGATATTAGCGACACGATCTTTATACGGACAGTGACCGACAGCAAAGAGTGGGATGATTATGTTTGCACATAGAATGACATTAAATCCAATTAAACGGATTTGAAGTCTCGTGCCTCCCTAATCAAGAATATCTACATTTAATTAGCTCGTTTTATATTTTTTTACGGAAAGTTTCGAAGGAGTTTAAAGTGATTTACATTCTATCTGACAAAGTGATTTAAACCATTCAAACTATTTACATTTATCACAGTAAGGTTATTTACATGCTACCGTAAATATTTGTAGATAAAAAAAATATAATGGCAAAGTAATAGCATCATTATTGTACTCCTGTTAATTAAATTATCCCAGTGAAAGCCAGACCCCCTAATCAGGAATATTGTTGCGTGAAATTGTTGATAGCGTGATTTTACTCTGAAATCTGCAGCCTAAACGCACTATCATGTTAAGAGAATAAAGATAAAAAAGATTAAAATGTAATCTGCTATGCATATTTCAATATGTCATGTCAGAGTATAATTTAAGGAACGGCCAAGCACCAAGTCCTCGTGCGAGTTAAATTATATTTTTATTCCTTTTAATGGTTTCATTGAATGAGTCACTTTATTACTGCAAACGATCCAAAAAACTCATTTACTGTTTTAAAAAAATATCCCATTTCCTATTTATTTCATTTCATATAATCACGTGCTCAAAATGACATTTTTCTACGTTTTATTTGCTGTAGTCATTAACTTATTTTTTATCAGAGCTTTTGTAAATGCAATGTCAACACGTTATTAAAAGCGGATTTTTTGAGATGCTCGTGCAGATAATAAAATTTTTATTTTTCGTCTACGGATTTTTGTTTACGCCAAAAGCAACATCATGTTCTGACATGATAAAAACGAATTATCCTGTTAAGAGAATAAAAGTAATTAGACTATGAGATCGCACAGTGAAATACGCACCACTCACGTATCATCGTTTCAATAATAACGATAATAAGTCAAAATGTTTCAGAGAAATATCCAAATAATTAAACGAAATGAAAAATGAATTGTTTTTTATCTTTGCGAATGATAAATACAAATTACTAAAACAGAAATATCTAGTGAGAAAAATTCCAATAAAAACAATTACACAAGTGACGTAGTTCAAATAGCACGGATTAACATGTGGATGATAAGAAATTATAAGCAATGTACTATTAAGTTCACTAATTCGTATTCTCAGAGTAACGACTGTTTACACCATACAATTTATTTTTAAAATGTCAAACCAAAACATTATCAAATTAATATTATATTAAATATAATTTTATATATGTTTAAAAAATAATTTCTTATTATTCCAACTTTGTCATCTGAGTTATGGGGGCTATTACTTTTCCGTAGTGATCAAAATGCGGATCTGAAAGCTCCTCTTTAAAACTATACTTTGAAATACTGTTAGTTAAATACTCTTGGTTCTGTTAGTAAACTATACTTTGAAAAAGTGCAATATTTTGGTTGTTTTTAGGTGAATTATACATGGTTTTGTTGATCATTCAAATAACAATTATTTACCACTTTTTACAACTGCTATTGCGGAATAGCAGTTGTAAAAAGCAGTTGAGAATGAGAAAGAAAACTTTATCAACTTTTACAATTTGAATAAATATAATAATTAAAAAATCATTTAAATAAATATAGTAAATGGTAAATCCATTTCTCTATCATTGTATGCTCCTACAGAGATTAACGAGTCTATCTTATCATATCATAAAAGGCAAATATAAATGTTTTTATCATCTCAGGTTTTTTCAACATTTCATATGGCAGTAATTTGCAGATGCTTAGGAAGGAGGATATAACACTAACTTAGGCAACTTAAACACTAGTTTAATAAAATAAAAAAAGAGAGAGAAATGAATAGACACGATGATATTTAAGAAGACGTCGAATGTCCAGTTCCATATAGAAGAGGTAATTACAATAAGCATTAGAGTACAATAGTTAAAATATTAACCTGCGGGGTGAATTTAGCAATTTTACTAAACAACTCGTGTGATATTTGGCTATTAATCTTTGAAATGCGGTTCATAGCATCAAAAATTCGATTCCATGCTTTTAACCTTTCTCTCCAACCAATAGGAACCTGATGGTAAAATATTTGCGTATAAACCATAGGGTTCCAAGTACCAAACCCGATTCCATCGAAGAGCCATCGCGTAAGGGAGTCTGTTGCGCGTTCAATCCGCCAGGGAAAACGTAATTCCGATGATGTTGTATGCTGTGGAGATTAGGGTGGCAGCTCAGGTGTATTCCTCGTCATCTGACCGTGGTTCAGGTACGAGGCCCGTCTCAAAATAGGCCTAGTGTTGCTTTACATACAGTCGGCCACAACAAATCTTGACGATACTGCTACGTTCAGTGGTGAAGGGGTGGTCGACTGTAGACAAGAAGTGCTGCTTTACAAAGGGACTTTAATGAAACTAAGCCAAACCAAACGCCAATCAATGAAAACAGAGATTTGACACATAGATAAACTTTCAGGCACCAACTCCCACGTCACGTTTAATGTATTTAAATTATTGCAATTTTGATTATCATGCTTATATATTTTCGAAAGTGGTGGCCGATAGATGGGCAACCGTCTCAAAATTCGGCAGATGTCTACACTATAGATGTTAAATATGTGTACCAAATTTTATAGATTTAAAAATTTTAGGTACTTACGTATTAGACCGTTGATCCATCATCAACGCACCAAAGACGCCAAATTTCATTTTGGTGACCGAGATTCTTTAATGCTTTTAAATACGTGGCAAGCCAATTTTGGCTCGGAGGTAATCTATTTGTGACCATTTTTTGATTTAGAGAAAATGATTTACGGTTTAATGCGTAAGTACCCAATTTTAAAACTATTAGAGATGTGAAACTTTTGGAAATACTCTGAACTTCAAGTCAATTGACAAATGGAATGATAATTTTCATTGTGTCAATGCGTAACAGTCAAGACTGTCTCGTAGTGCATTCGTAAGGCAAAAATTAAAAAAGGTTAAGTACAAATAAAAAAAACACCTATTTATATTTTTAAAAAGAAAGTTTTCAATTAGTAATATATATTTAAAAGAATGAAGTTATGCAATAGCGGTAGCATTGCCCTTATTTCATTAATCTTTTAATAGCACAGCAGTGGAAGTAATTTTGGTGAGATTTAGATAAATCCCGCTTACAGCATCATCATTCCCTTTAAAATCGTGTTTTAATTATTTTCACCTAAGATCAATTAGCGAGACTTTCTATTGTCGTCTATGAGATCCTATTAAACAGGACATCCAAGTGTATATAATGCATTAATCCCCTTTAATTGAACGCCCTGCGTTTTATGAATACATTTCGTTAAGCCCCTCACACTCAAGTCATCTAATGACTTTGAGTCATTTTCCATTCTAAAATGAGGAAAGACTAATAAACCATTTATTCATTCGATTTCTCAGTTTTAATCTTTGAAATATAAGTTTTATTTTTACATAAATGATAACGCATTAGTGTCGCTTAATTAGTGAATCGGGGCGGCGATCAAAGAGAGGAATTAATCATCGCAATTATCAACGGCCTCAAATCGCTGGCGAGGGGGAAATGGCGAAATTCTCCGAAGGGAAATTCCACAAAAGCGCATTTTCAAAAATCTTTTAAATCAAGTATTCGAGATGATGGCATTAATCTAAACTTTTAGAGAGAACAATAATTTACGAACTCAAAGCGCTTCTAACATTGACTTCAGCTGCATTAGAGCAACTATCGACTTATATGTTGGGGCTTACATTAACCAGTTTGCACGAAGTTTGAATTTATGTTCACATTCCTAATTAAAAGGCTCGATTTGAAAAGAGCGCCTCATTTAAGGTAGTTGCATTCATCTTATGGGGTACAGATTTGAAAGCAAATATTCTGAGAACTAAGAGAATAGCGGAAATGAGGCTTTTCGATCACATAGTGTTCTTTACCTGGCGAAGATTCTAATTTTTTTTACATTTCCTAATCATTGATTAATCATTAAATTTATTATCTTGGCGTCTGGCTGAATCTCTGAGCACGTGAAAAAGAGGCCATAACGTTTTATGACAGTTTCGGCCAAGCGGAGAAAAAGGGGAAGAAAAATAATTTTTAATACATCCGATCGCATTCGAGCATTAAGAATTTGCATTTTGAGCGAAGAATTTTTATTCTAACTTCCTTTAATCGCCTGCAGTACCCATTAATGGCCATTCCCCACAGTTTCCAAAGTAGAGAGGTTATAAAATTCCCCTTTTGCAGATAATAACATGGCGCTCGAGGTTTTATTAAAGTGGCGCTCTCTAGAGAAAGTGTGGCGGCATTTCAGTTTTTTTTCTTAAATAAATAAGCTAAACTAAAAATTATGTTTCCCCTTCCTAAGGCGATTCGGACTCGTTTCGTGGTTTCCGGATTTTAAAAATTATCTACTATGCTTTTATAATCAAAGTTTCATTTTTTTTGGTAGTGCAATATTAAAATGAGGGCCAAAATAGTTTTAAAAAGTTTAAGAAAGAAAGTAATTTAAACAGTCAGATGAAATTCCTTCGTGAATACTATCTTCTAAGCGCAAATAGGCTTTTAAAATTTACAACGTCTTGGAATTTTGTGTGGAGGATGAAGTTGTTAAAAGAGACATTTTAAATCATATGGTATTTGATCAGATAAATTGATTTAATTTCTCCTGTATTTTGACTATTCTCAGAAAAAAATATCGAGTTCATTCAGAAAAAAATCAAACAATTTTAAATTTGCTTTATAGATAGAAACGGGCGTTATTAAAAGTATTCTTTTTGTATTATAGATTCAAATGATAGCTTGTTTGAGTATCGAAATTCAGAAGTATATAGAAATAGTTGCTAATATGCATTTCATACGTAATAAAAGAAATGGTGTTCTCTCATTTTTATCGTATTTGTTGTGACTAATAGCACTTGCCTTGGACAAGCCCCCACTGATACGATCAGCTGATGATTTAAGCCTAAGAAAGCGTCTCTTTGTTTTACAAGTAGCGCCATCTAGGGCCAAGAGTACGACTTAGCTATTCACACGTCATAACCCTTTTTAGGGGGCTGACTTCATTTATGCAAACTCATTCATTCATCTCAGATCGAAATTTAGACCTGGTACAGAGAAGGATCACCTCTAATCCAGTACCCCCAGTGGTATATCTCGACATGGAGGACTTCGCGACCACAAACAGATTTAACGTGCTCCAACTGCCCCACACTCGGGGAATCTTTTGGCCGTTGATCTTCGAACCCGTAACCTAAGGAGTAAGAGTCCAACGCTTTACCAACCAGGCCATCCCGACCTATCGTATTTGTAGTTTTATTGCACATATTTAATTGTGAAATCTGTTTTAATTTTCTGTTATTTATACCACAAATTTTAAATCAAGTGAAAATAATTGTACAATTAAAAACAATGCTTTATTACTTTGATAAGAAAAATTGGCGAGAATTTGTAGACGTTCAACACGGTTTAGACAAAGATTTATCTTGATGAACATTGAATTACCACTTTGTCGTTTAAGAAATATAAAGAGTGTATTGTAACCGTCAAAAACTCGAACTAGAGATTTTTATTAATATCCTCGTGTTAGACCTCTCTGAGTTCAAAAAACCCATTTCTGTCTGTTTATCTATGACAAAATCAATTCAAAAAAGCTTTAATCTGTGTATATGAAATTTGATGTATGGTCTTCATACAAAATTTGCAGCCTCTTATCAAATTTCAGAAGTCTGTGAATACGAGTACTGGAATATAAGTTCGCACGATAATTGCGAAAAGATCAGAGCCGAATGGATAAAATCTGGTACATAAATTCAATATCTACTGCGTAGACATCCATTACATTTTGAGCCAGATGAAGCAAGAGATAACTGCCCTATCTGTCTGTCCTTTCAAAAGCATCTGAACACAATAACGCAAAAACTCAATATGGAACCAATTTGATATGATTTCATTTGTAGTACAGCATCAAAGTTGTGTTTCGATCTTTTGGGAAAACAAGTATAAAACATAAATTTGGTGGTGTTAAATGCATAACAGAGATTAATTGCCAAAAAAAACCCGCAATGGCTCTTACTAAATAACATTTCTGTGAATGGAACTCTCAATTATCGTTTTTTTTATCGGCAAACAAATAGGAGAAAGTGGAGAATTCTTTATCCCCAGATATAAAATGATGAAAAGTTCTTTCTATTCCAGCCTTTAATTTCTTAAGACTTTGAGCTAAGAGAAGAGAAAAGACGACAGCAAAAGAGGCCTTTTCAATTTAATATCATATTAATGGGCTAAAAGGTATTCTAAAGGATCTAAGCAAGTTCTTTAGCATACTTTTTAAATAGCTTTAAACCCATAGTTTTTAAAGGATTGCAATTAGCTAATTGTTTTTTAAAATCTAGAAGTTATTCTCTATAATGCAGTAATAAGGCTAGTTATAATTATGCTTCTGTCCTCAAAGAGGATGAAATGGATTATAGAATATTTTTAATGCCCGTGACTTTCCAGCCTTTTAAGTCAAATATGCAATAGCGAACTTAGCTGGGGACCTCTCTTTTTTTCGAATAACCCCCGACGGCGCAAATCCAATTAAAATTACTTTAGTTAAAGTTCCATTCACAAAATAACGGGGCAAATTATTACACATGCATACATTATATATATTGAAGTCGGCCGTGATATCATATTAATGGATCCCTAGTTTTACAGATTAAAAGGGCTGAAATCATTAACTCGACTGCGCTAAGTAATAATCTGTTGCTTCAATGGAGTATCACATTATCTAATGCTGTTATAAACTTTCGAAATACAATGATCCTCCTTAATACCTCCTTTCAATAAGAATGATGACGAAACGGTCCTTTCTAAAGGACCGTTTTACACTCCTTATATATCTATCTATACATATTATGAATTCATAAGCATTAATTGTGTTTTCAAAAAATGTTTCCATGAATTACTTGCTGGAAACTAGACGTTAAAGAAATATTTGTAAGTTCCAAATTTCTAAAGAAAAATTGTGTCTTCCAATATTAAATCTTAAACTAATAACGTTGGATTATATCAATTACAAGATCAATTATTCAGTGTAAAAACAAAGGCTACAAAGCGTTAACAAAAGTTAAAATAAATTAATTAATATTATTGAAATTATTGCTGCTTGATTTTTCCGAGTTAAATTCACATTTCGATAAGAAATGTTTAAGTACAAATTAACTAAAAATGTATTTTGCTGATTGACTTGAAAAAAATAAATATTATCTAGTATATTTTTGGAAAGAAATCGCAATTGTAGTTATGAAATCATAGTATTTTTTAAACTTTTCTTTAATTTTAAAAGAGAAACTCTAAAGTTTTTTAATATTTATGTTGCGAACTAATATGTTTTTAAACGTCTTTGCAATTAATCCCATTCAGAACAACATATTTTACAGAATCCAAAAATAAAATATTCATGGGACTTAAAAAAATATTTTATACCTTCAAAACGCCTGAGGAGTGCATAGTTTGTAATCTGAAGGAGGAAGGTGTCTGGCTTAGCAATAAGAAAAGTTTCCTTGGAATATTTCTAAAATAATGATACATACATATACATCTCTTTCCGAATATCAGAAGTAAAAACATGCAATTCAATCGTTTCAAATTCATTAAAATTATACTAATCTAACAAAAACCCCATCTCAATTTAATCAATATATAAGAGAAATGTTAGTTATGGAAGAAATGCGGTATTTTATTTCGGATGCCATGCGATGTCCAAAGTCCCTGAAAGCTGCATTTTTAATAAGTCGATTTAATCTTTTTCTTCCTTTGTGTCTTCGTTTTTAAAAGTTGTCATACCATAGATGATTCCTGGCGTTTATATTTTTACCTCTTTGAAATTCTACAACAAACTTTCCCTGAAGTCCTTGTTCCAGTTACACAAAAAACGACATCTGGCATTAAACTGTTTGGTGCTTAGTCCTATGCAGTCAAGTTATTTTTTTCAACCAAAAGTGCAGAGATTCTTAAATTTCTCGAATTTATGGTTGAAAGGTAAGGCTGGAATATCTGCTATTACTTTAGATCTTTAAAAATAAAATCTACAGATATAGAGGGATAGAAATAAACTTTTCTCAAGAAAATAATTAAAGATTCAAAATCGATCCATTTTGGTATATTCGTTTACCTCAATTATTTGTCAAGTTATCCCAAATTATTTATTTTCTTTTTAATAATTTTCTCAGCTTTATTATGATTTATGTTTGCGTTTCGCCATTCGTTTAATTTTCTATCATCGGTTGCCAAATCTGTCGTAATAAAACCATATTTTCCGCATCTTCAGAAAAGAGAGATGAAATTGATGGCGTCAATTCTATTAATTACGCCTCCTCCCCCGCTAATGAAAGTGCCGAAATCAGCTGGTGGAAAGTTCCCTTTCCTCATTACGGGGCCGGTTTTATTTCCGATTTATTTCCCCTTTGCCTTGATGATCCCTTTAATTAATCGGCAAACGATCTCAGCTGATTTCCTGGACTTGCCGCCAGCTGTCGAACTACTTAGCGGTGCAGTTGGCGCAGATGGAAGTCAAAAGGGCTTAGTTATAACAAGATAAACACCTGATAATGAAATGAGAGTTTGCTCCAATTTTTTTTTTAATTAGAGCATAAATAGATTTTTTTTGTATTTGTCCTATATTTTTATTATTTGGAGTGCAATTTGACCCGTTTATATTTCATGGGTTTTTTTTATAGCATGTAAGTAAACACAAAAAAAAAACATTTTCAGGAATCCTATTTTGATGTGGGAATTATTCTATGCTTTATTTGCATCATAAGAGAAAAACAGCTGTGGTGATGATAACAGCATGTTAAGTCTCTCTTCCTTGCTAGCAATTAATAAAACCAAAAACCATTGGTTGACAGCAGATCAGAGGTATACACTTATCTACAAGAAATTATGAGACAAATAATTAGCATAATTGAGTTAAATGCTGCTGCATTTTTATTCGCCTATATCCAACCGAAGAAATATGCTTATAAGCATTTAAGCCTCTCTTCAAGTTTAGATTAGTATAATTACATTTACATCTCGTTCTTAAGTAACAAACCCTAAGGCTATTTTGGGACGGACATTGTAATTTTGAACAGCGATAAGACGACGTGGACGACTGAGCCCTATCCTTTCCACGCCACACCATCGGAAGGACTTTTAGTCCTTATGAACGTCGAGCAAGAGGATCTGTTGCACAATATGAAAAACACGCTGAATTTTTTTAAAAAAATGCATTCTACATTAAGGGTTTTTCTACCTTTAAAGTGAATATGTTGGTCTTCATAGGTGGCTAGTACACATTACATAGTAGGCTGGTTATGAGGCACAGAAAGATTTTAATGAAATTAAAATTCAAATAAAATATTTTACAGAATTCTAATTATTTATATCAAAATTTCGTTCAAATATGGCCAGAAATATTCAATACATTTTGTTGTTCTCGTGTTCCGCTTTACAGCGGAAGGAGAAGTGCATTAGCTTCTGAGGGTATGGACGTCTGAGCACCCGAGGGCAGAACCCTGACTTCTGGCTCAGACACGTCACAAACCTCTTTTACGGGGCGGACTTCATCCATCACTGAGGATCCAGAATCCTCAGTGGTATTACTCTCTACATAGAGGACTTTGTGATCATGACAGATTTTAACATGCGCCAGCCACCACACACACGGAGAGTTTTCGGTCAGCGGGGTCAAACTCGCAGCCCAATTAATTCGAATTCAAATAGGCTTAAAATCATATTCAAGATCAATTGTAAAGGGTAAAAAAATACACAGTATAGCTTTTCGGTACAATGAGTATCAGTTGTATAGTTACGAGGCTTTACTAGTGCAGATCAAAATGTTTTCATGACTTGCCTCCAATATTAAATACATCAAAACCATTTAGAGGATTAATTATAAAAAGGCCGGATAAGACACAATGTGGCTGCCTGGTATCGTCAGTATTAGTAGTATTGAAATCATTTTTAACTTGATTTGGAAAAAAAAGTGATAAACGATGCAATTAACTTTGCCTGCATTTACGATACTTTTCTTTTATCGACTAAGAGCGCATGCGCGAACACAAAGCAAAATTGTCACGTTTCGGCAATAAGGCGGGAACGTGATAAGACCCAGAAAAGGGCTGCATTTTATTGATGTGTTTCTGCCGTGAAAAGGAAAATATGACTTCTCTGTTTCGTTGATAAGAAATCAAGCTTGCCATACTTCTGGCTCCGGTAAAATTAATGGTTCTGCGATTGTTATTGCTATAAGGAAGTGATAGATTACCGTAGGAGGCCCAGACGGCAGTGGAAAACACTTCTTCCGTGACAATGTCATCTACACGTAAGCAGTTGCGATTTCCACTTTCAGAAATTGTATTCTGATTATGACGTTGATACATGATTTAAATAATTAAACTGACATTTAGTCAAAATATTTGCACCTACCATTAATAATGATGTATTTAAGAAAATAATTTTAAAAATTATTTAGTTTTCATTGTAAAAGTTCTACTACTACTTGTAAATTTACTTCGCTTTCGTTACGTTGCGTTTTTTTTTCTGACTAAGAATAGTTCAGAATATACGGAGGACGATTTCGGAATTTTTCTACGTTACTCATACTTTATGAAGTTTGTTTTTTTTTATTATTGGCCAATTTAATTTCATATTTCAAAGAAGTTTCAACAAACGCATTTCAAAAGAACAAAATCAAAGCGTTAAAGCTTTTTAATCTCTTTAAAAATAGGTTTTTATTTTTTGTTTTTGATAAGGATGTAATACATTTTCTTTGGGGCACATTAAATGGATTGGAATCAAACGTATTCACGTTGGTTTGGTATGAAATTTTGGAGAAGGAAGGCCTGCTTAGGTTTCGTGCTCGTCATCTGATCACGGTTCAAAACTACGAGGTCCGCCTCAAAATAACCCCATCGTTCCTTTATAACAGGACGTTAATATATTTATGTCAAACTAAACTAAAAAAATATTTTAGAAAGTTTGAAGTCCCCCAAAGAACGGTTTTACAATGATTACTCCTGAAAACGAACGTGTTAAAAAAATTACGTCACTCTGCTCCCAAATCTTTCAAATCAATTCTTGTCGCGAAAGAAAACTTTTTATGTTCATCCCCTTTATTTACCTTCTTCCTAGAAACGGCTCAAAATTTCATTGTTTTTCACGAGAAAAGGCTCTTCTCTTCAGTTTTCTGAAGAAAATCGCATTCATAATATTGTTTGGAGGAGCCGAAAGCTGAGCACAGCCATTACATTTCCTTTCCATTTAGTTTTGAATTTAAGGTTCCACCATAAAAAGAAGGCAAAACCGCATAAGCAAAATTTTTACGATCGCTCGTCCATTTATATGAGGCAACATTTTAGAGTTATTTCCGACATCTGCGACGCTTTATTCGTCCTTCCCTAAAGTGAGTCTCCCATTTAACTTTATTTGCTTTACAAATCCCGGTTTATTTGAGCCGCTGCGGTCGGCAGTTTTTCGACCCGGGTAAAAATAGACTATCGCATTACAATTTACGGCCCAATTACTTTGACGGCTTTTGATTAATGAGAGTTTAAATACCAAAGGGAAGGCGCGCAGTTTGATCATTTTTTGAAAACGCGCCGCTACATTTTGATGGAAGGAAAGGTAGTGAGAGTTACAACGGCGTCTGTCGCCTGACAGAATCCTGTTTGTTCTGCATTTTGAACCTGATTAATCCGCGTTCGCACTAAAGTTTTTTTTATATTAGTTATACCTTGAAGTTTTCATGAAGATATTTTCTTCGAGATCTCTGAGCCAAACGTTTATTTATTTGAAATATATAATAAAAAAATAATTACAATAAAAATTTAATCTTAACAAGAATTAGCTTATTTCACGTCATTTTTATTGAATAGATAAAAATGTAAATCACAAAACGCTAAAAAACCTACACTTTAAAAGTAACTTAAATTAGTGTGAAAATATATGTATTTGCTGGGTTTCTAGCACAGAGGTTGCCTCTTGTTTTGGGAGTCCCAGGTTCGAGTCCCTATTCGGGCATGGTTTTTCTTCTGTGGGCTATCTGTGAGATGTTTGACTGTGGCTTGCTAGGAAAAGGGGTTGTGCAAGTGACTGTCATAAATGTGTAGTTAAAGTCGTACTCTTGGCTCTAGTTGGAGCTACTTTAAACAAAGATACATATATTCGGCTTAAAGTGCCATAAGTGACAACAATATATATTTTTTCTCGTTGTTGGTGACATGAATTTCCTTACGTGGTTAGAGATTCAATTAAAAAAAAAGACCCCATTGTAATTTTTTTAGCGTTAACAGCGTTGCAATTTATTTTGGGAACGTAATGTATTCTGGAAATCATGCAATTACCAAATATTAAAATGTTATAAAATGTTTGATTAATATTATAACAAAAACCCAAACAATCTGTTGATGAGTGCTTACTTCATTTAAATATTATTGGATGATATTAAAGTTAATAACTGTCTGAATTCAACAAATAAAAATGAAGAATACAATACGGATTGCAATGCGAAATATGTAGAAATTAACTGATGCTTTATATATATATATATATATA
>JAOUZG010047888.1:3454692-3475830 GCA_026289955.1 Argiope argentata
ATATATAATATATTATCGCAGTTTCAGAGTTAATGACTCCATTAATAACAACGGAAACTTTGAAAATGAATCGGTTGTATGCTTATGTTCATACTTTGACTTTAGCCAACATACTGCTAAAAGTACTACTTGAAGGTACTAAGGAGATGATTGTATTCAAAACAAAAAACATTAGATAATCAGATCCAATAAACAATGTGGAGTTATTTCGACTTCCAACTACAGTTGCGGGTTATAATGTAATATAAAATAATTTTGAACATTACGATATCTTTATCCCTTATAATACTTGGAAATTGTAAAATTGTTCACTCACCAATAAGTCAAAAATGCAGAAGAGGACATATACTGTTAGTAACCTGATTATATTAGAAACCCAAAATATCCGTTTAGTAGAATACAATATTTATAATAGAGTAATTCCGTCGAAGGAGGTGATTGATATTTGACAGCCCTAATAAGAATTCAAAGAATAGAAATATTAATTTGATAGTCTGTCGATATTCATTTCTAATTTACAATTTCATTTAGAAGAACCTCAAGCGTAATTAAAAATTGAATGTAGGTTTGAAGATTTTAACCAAACAATAGCATAAGTTTAGTTTCTTTCTTTATGTAAATTGTCTTTCCTTACTTATTATGTATTTTTGAACCAATTTTAATTCCAAACAAAAGAGCATTAAAAAAAATCTTCAGTCATAAAGACTTCAAAATTTATCAAAGTACCAAAAATTTCTATTTCTCCATTAAACGAGTGCATAATTTTCTTTTTATACTTTTAACATTCCAAATCTTTCCTTATACATATAAGAAACACGATTCACTTGTACTTGCAAATTCAGGACTTTCCAGAAAAAAATTAAACTGTCGTAAAAGAGAAGTTTAAATGGTCCATTCAAAGCATATAAAAGCATAAAAGCAAGGAACCACTGAAAAGTAGCCCGAGACATTCCCTATTCCTTCGTCTTTGCGTGTGATTTGTACAGAAGCCTATTTTAAAGGTCTATTAAGATAGAAATGCATTTTTACTTCGAAAAAGAATTATCATTATTTTTCCCTTTATTCTCGTGCCCGTGGGGGCAGCACTCGAACACGGTCCCTTTTTACTCTCTTTAACTGAAACCGTTACCGAAACGAAAAATGTACTCGCCTGCACAAGCTTTTTTTGTTAAATCCACGGAATGATGTTTGTGCCGTAGGGGGTGTGCGAGAGCTAACAGCACACTTCCAAAAAGTAATTTTGGATTCGTTCAACATTCGGAAAATCGTGGTTTGTGGCACTTTCTATTTTGCGTGTCGTTCGGAGATGGAGAGTTAATGTTTCGCTTTCGGGCTGGAAATGTTTGGTGAGGAGAGCTCTAGCTCCGGTGAGAGCGAAACCCCCGAGGAAAACATTTCTGATTTTCGAATCGTTAAAGTGGAAAAAATATCATCCACTTCTAAAGGGCTGGAAAAAGTTTTTTTTTTGTTTGTTTGCTATTTTATCAGAGTAGATTTGTTAAATCCACACTGCTGTCGTTCTCAAAGAGAACAACAAATCAAGAAAGGCGGGTTTAGTTTAAAAGAGAAAATGTGTAAACTTGCAACAAAAGAAGCTTATTTTCTAGAGTAATCATTGGTTTCATCATAAAGAATCAACTAGTATTGACATTTTTTTACTATTCAGATTTGTGGTGCTCGAAGAGAACTCATTTTTGAATCGTTTTAAATGAGTTTAATAAATAAAGTAGATATAATTTTATTGTAAAGAAATTTTAAAGGGAAAGTTTGATTTAATTGAAAAAATTATTATTATTAGAATTAAGATTTTAATGTTTAGAATTGCCAAGAATTATTTAGTTCCATTAGGAGCATGGTTTCTTCTTTCTTTATAAATATTCTTACATATTTAGATAATGTTTTCTAAATATTGTTTCTAAGAACATTATTAATAGAATCAAACCAACTTTAGTGAGATAAGTGGTTCACATATCGAACAAAACAAAACATAAAAAAATTATTCTCTTAAAGAATGAGTTTTCTCCAGATAAGGAGCAGGGTACTTTGAGATGCCACATTCAGAATCTTACCTCTATTTTAGCTATTAATATGTGTTCAAAACTTATTTGTTGATTTTTTAAAATTAGAAGCATAAATTCAAAATATACAGTTAATTAAGACTTCGATAAATAAATGAAAAAAAAATCGACGAACTTTGATATGCATCATAATTTGACACTGCGATATGAAGGTAGAAGCATTTCAATAACATGCTAGCATAAATACACATAGCTTATTCTGTGTCATAACAGGAAACTAGGGAAGGTATATTGTTAACTGCGAAATATACAATTGGCTCATTGTAGCGTTAGACTTCGTGTGAAATAAAAAAGATGCTGAGAAATGAGAAATGGTTACTTAAGTTACCTGTATTAACGTCCTATTTTAAAGCAACACTAAGTCAACCTCGTAATTTTGAACCGTAATCAGATGATGAGGACAACATTTAAACTGGAATCCTCCTTCAAACTTCCACACCACTCAAACTGGAAGAAGTTTTTATTCCCACAGATTTAGCGTCTATCAAGCCCGCTTATTCCACAGTTCTTCCCCAGAATTGGGTTTCAAATCTGAATCCTTTCAGTTCTGAAGCTGGGACCTTATCAACTGGTAGCAGCGGTCAGTGTTAAGAAAAAAGCGTTTTGACCAGATAACGCTGATGAATGCCCATGAGGCAAGGGTTTGAACAAATTCCGGGAGATATTTAATCGACAAGACCTTATTTCTTGCTATAAGAGTATAGAAATGACATTGATAAGCTGGTAGAATATTATAGCTAGAACTATGGAAGATGCATTTTTAGTTACAGAAAAAAATCACAGATCAAAGCAACAACCTACCAGCAAAATAAGATAGATGTTGAAAACATGGGAAATTGTTGCATTGTATGTTAAGATGCATCATTATGATAAGGCGGTAGTTATATGCCCAATAAAGTCGTTTAACAATACTGATGTGTCTCATTTTAGCGAAATTTGGAAGTATGGGTAACTTAAATACCTTTAAACAACATCCTTGTAAAAAGTTTACAATATAAATTATATTTTATTATAAGTTTGGTTCTTTTGTATTGTTGAATTGTACGATTTATCATATTTTGCAATGATTTGATGCATAAAATTGTCTCTCTTAACGAATAAGATTCGGGAATAAATACTGCCCACAAAGCGAGTTTCGTTTGTAAATATTAATTGTTTAAATGGACCTGAATAAAATGATTTTATTCTCCTCCATACAATCGAAGGGCTAATTCGTAAAATGTCTTTTGAAGTAAATTTATAAACTAAGTATATGTTCCTTTAGATTCTTAAATAAGTTTAAGTTTCGGATAAATATGCAGAGCTCAAAAGTGATAAATATTTGTTTTGACACATCAGTGTTGTGTCATAATAACTCGAGTCATAATAACTCTGTAAAGTAGAAAGAAATGAAATATCCTATTTTCATATAATTACGAAGAGGCTAAATAAAATATGTCTTACATAATTACCACCAAACAAAGAAGAAATAAGCGTTCCTCTTCACATCAAATGCAGATAAAGGATGAGTAGAATATTGAGTTAAATAGTTCAATGGTTTTATCATTTTTTTTCTTCCGGACTTTACAACGTTTAGACGAATAACTAGTGGTCCTTTCGTAGTTAAAAATATCTGTACAATAAAAAGTAACTAATTTTAACAGTATACAAAAGTACCATGTGAGAAACAAAGCATTTGCAAAAGATGTAGTAAATATTTCTACTCGTTTTAAAGCTAAATGAAATAAATTTTTGTCATATACATTTTTACCGGCTAAGGCTGCCAGAAATACTTCAAATATGCCAATTTTTATAATGTTACGATCATAAGACCATTACATTGTTTAATGGTATTTCAAGTAGCTATCCCTGTATTATCATTTTCAGTTGTTTTTGACAATAACGATACAATAATTCTTTTGATATTTAACATTTATTCATTTGTGGTAAATATTGGCGCATGAAAATCGCATGGAAATAGGAGACATTGTCGATATAGTAGGGAAAAAAATTTAGTAAAATTATTAGTATATACCGGGTGTCCAAAAAGTTCCCGTACTGATGATTTGTGAATTTTACAAAAACAACAGGTTTAAAAAGAATTATTTTTATGCCAATGATAAAAAGCACTTTTAACATAACTAAGGAAAAAAATACTGAATTTAAATGTTTAATGAATGTTCAAAATGTCCACCCCTTTCTTGGAGACAAAGCTGAACTCTTTTGCGCGTGTTTTTAGGAACGCGTTTTAATATGCTAGGAGTGATTTCTTGTATCCTTTGGGTAATTGCGATTTTCAAATCATCTATTGTTGGAGGATCACCTGCATAAACTTTGTTCTTTAAATATCCTCACAAAAAAAGTCCGGGATGGTCAGATCAGGGTATCGAGGTGGTGAAATAATTTTTGAGATAAGTCGATCGCCGAAAAAAGCTTCAAGCATGTCCATGGTTTCATTACTCGTATGGCAAAATTTAATGTACTTGAAAAAAATCATGGACAATGATTTTTTAAATTTGGAGTTCGGGAACTTTTTGGACAACCTGTATTTTTAAATTATTTATGAAAAATTTTATTTTTTTGATTTTCAATGCATAAAAAGAATTTGTAATTTACTAATTATTATTGATCATTGTTATAATCTGTTGTTATATATGAATAAACATGATGCATTACAAATATAGGTTCGTTAAAATGAAGCATGGCTTACTTTTAGAGTTTGGCTGATATCAACAAACGTTCACAATGACTAATTTAAAAGTAAATTATAATTGACTGCTGCATACGACGTTATACCAAATTTAAAGTAATATTATAATTTGTTAACAGGTATGGAAAAATCTTTACATTTATTTCTCTTTTGCTGTAAAGAAATAAACATTTTCACATCTTAATTTTTCTTCGTTTAGAAATATTTTTGTATTCCATTGTCTATATATTCAAAAATTAGAAAATATTTATTCAATATATAGAAGACTAAATCCTATATGAAAAGGTTAACAAAAGTATGTGTAATTGATTTTTTTATCTGTACTCTCCTTATTTTCTTCTCTCCCTGCCAGTGACTTCGCCTTAATAAGAATGTTTAAAATGTCAAAAATTATGAAAGGTCAAATACTTTACTCTCTGATATAAGGGGAATTATATAAAGAAGAAATCTGTTTTAAAAAGCGTCGCACTACATCATTAAATTTTACGTAACAATTCTACGAACCCTGTTCAAACATTAATTTTCTTGATTAGTCTTCTCTCAAAAGAAAACAGATGACGTCATTATGCGTGGCAAAACTCGGATTCCCAAAGTAAGTATTATCTGAATTGTTCTCGGAGCCAGGCGGAGTGCTAAAGCGTTTATCTGTACTCAGCCAGCTGGGATCTCGAAATGCAAGGCTCTTCAGAGTGAACTAATTCTCCTTTAGGTTTGCAAATGGTCGATTCGTGGCCTTGTCGCACCCAATCCACTGATAAGCGACAATTCCGAGCTTATTAAAAGCGTCGATAATCCACGAACGAAGATTCCAACACGAGTTGCGAAATTCGTGAGAGATCTCCACTGTAAGTCAGAGCAAATGTCTCAATTACCATAGTTGTAGTGTTTGATAATAATTTTTATAGCACAAATTTGAAATTTTAAAACTTGAAGTAGCATTGTCAATAAAATGATTAGCTAAGTTATGAAGGCGTTTTGAAATTGCATTATTATTATTATTTTAGATCAAACAAAATGTCTGAGAAGCTACATAGAAAAAAAATCTAATTTAAAAAAAATCGTTTGCCCTCGTGTTATTAGTTCCTTTCGTTACTAAAAACTTTAGACGCTCTGTACAAAGAATACTTCACAAAAATGAAAAACTTATATATATTTCAAAAGACAAAGCATTAATTAAAAAAAATCAATGAAAACAACTTGCGAAACATTAATTAGGGAACAATATATGTTGTAAGGTAATTGTAAAAAACTGGTGAATATGCATAATTTACAGATGATTATTCATAATCACCATTACATTCAGTGGGGATTATGAACTTTCGCAATAAATATAACTATTCCCTGATTAATCACAGTTACCGTAACATTAAATTATACACATATATTATTGAATTATTACATTATATATATATATATATATATATATATATATATATGTGCCTTTGATTTACTATTCATTAGTGTAAATATTATTGAATCTTGAAAAAATATTTTCCATAGAGATAAAAAATTTAAATTAACGAATTATTTGACTAATGTTTAAATTCTAAATTCTTAACATATTAAAAATATATTTTTAACTTAAATACATAGTTGTAAAAACTTATAGAATATGAGTGTATTGATAATTGAAAAGAAAACAATAAAAACTTCAAAGTTAATATACATAAAAATCAAAATAAATAAAAATCTGTAAGAAAGAAAATTTAGTTACATTGACTAAAATCGAAATTATTATTATGTACACTGTGTGTGGCAACTTCAAAAAAATATTAATGTTCTAAATAGTGGAATTATTAAATTAATTTCAACTTTTTAGGCTTGATAATTCAGCAAGTATCACTTACGTGATAATCAGAACTTCATTATCATTTAATAATAAGTTAAAATAGACATTAAACGAGATAAGTAATAAAATTTATGCATATTTCCCATGTAAGAGAGACAGGGTAATAACAATCACAAAATTGCGTCCTTGCAGGCAGGGTACATGTCCAAAACCAAAACGAGTAAAAATACACTTATGGAACTTATAAATTATAAGAACTCAAAAAAAAGCAATGAAGATTTTTCAATTTATTTATTAATATTCTGATGCTTATGTTTCGTTTCACTAAAAAGTGCTAAAATTTTCAACTGCTGTCAAAATTTTGCTGTTGTTCAACAATATGTTTATTTTCTCTGTAATTTTATTAAAATTTGAGCATTGTCAAAATAATTTTACACAAGGGAAAATATTTCCTCCGGTGTAGTTAAAGTCTTATTATCTCCATCGAGAAATCGAAAGTTAAAATAAAACGCATTTATTTTAGAACATCGTTCCATTCCTTAGAAAAATTGTTTTCGAGAAAAGAGAGAGAGAGAATGAACATTTCATTAACAAGAATTCTTATTTTTTAAAGAAAATACTTCGATTTTTTTTTTTCATATTGTAGAAAGAACGTTTCGTTTGATCACATATAATTCATCAAATCCATTTCTATCTTCAAGAAGAAAAATGTATTTAAACAAAATTTACTGTTAATGTTGTTTCCAAAGAAAAAATTGTAAAATAATGAGGGAACTTTCTTTTTGTACTCGCTTTCTGCTTAAGTGAAAGGAACGGCTAGAAATGATGATGTATGAAATTAATGGGTTTTAGAGACTAAAATTTGCAATCACTGATTAATGAATTCTTTTCAAATTAAATACACAAATGGCAAACGAAAGCAATAACAAGAAATGTATCTCTTTTGAAATTAAAAATAAAACATTTATTCCGAAATTTAAAAACTCAAAAGATTTAACTGCGTCATTAGTAATAATCTGTGTTCCATATTTTAAAGAGAACACAATGTAGAGGCATATTTCTTATGCAAACATGCAGTTTTTAAATACTAAGTTAAATTATTATCATTTCATACCATTTCTTTTAGATTAAAACATTTTATTTTAAAAATTTATTACAAGATAACATAGAAAATATAAATTGATATTTTCTACAAAAACGATTTATCTTTGTTTTCCTGCTTTAAATTCCTGATTAAATAAAAGTTTATGTAAG
This sequence comes from Argiope argentata, assembly GCA_026289955.1. Classification (NCBI taxonomy): domain Eukaryota; kingdom Metazoa; phylum Arthropoda; class Arachnida; order Araneae; family Araneidae; genus Argiope; species Argiope argentata. The sequence goes on from JAOUZG010047888.1 coordinate 3,462,503, forward strand.
TAAAATAAATGTGTGTAAATGTTTATTCCTTGAAAGTAAAATATAAATAAATGTGAAAAATTTCCTAATTTATTGACGTTATAAAGTTATTTCTACTCTAACAGCTATTATTGATGATCGATAGTTCTTTTTGTTGTTAAAAAATAAAATGGTGTTTATTGTTGACGTTGTTACAAAAAAAAAGTTATTTAAAACTTTAGCTAAGCCTTCCTTCCTAAGACACAGAAATATTTTTAGTAAAAACTATGTTTTCTCCGTTGTTTTATTTCAATGTCCTGTTAAGAAGTTGATATCGCACGACTAAACAAAGTCTGTCATTCTATTTATGCATTGCTTAACAATTTTGCAAAAGACATAAAAATCGAACCTTCGTTTCAGTTACGGATAGGACAAAAAAATGGCATTTAATTTTCTGCGGAATTGTCCAAACTTCGCAGTATTGACGGAATGCATGAATGAAAACTGCGACGGAGATAGAGCGATATTAAAAATATCAGTACTTTTTCCTCTCCTGCTTAAGTGCATGATAAAAGACATCATTCTGTCAACGTTTGGTGTGTGAGTGGCGATAGTTTTACTCATTCATTTAAATTCCATGATTAAAAATCAGATATCATTTGTCATTACCCTTGACACAAACCGTTTTACAGTTTCCTTTTATTACCGATTATGTTTATAAATTTTTACTATAAATTCTCCATTCTTTATAAGTTTTAAATTTACAATCCACAACATTTTCTATTATCAAAAAGGCTACTTTCTTCGAACTGAGAAGCTCATTATTGTCTGATCAAATTCAGAATTTTAATATTATTGTCGAAACTATTCACCCTAAATTAGATTTTCACCTCGCTCTTTTATGTGCGGTTTCTTATCCAAAGGGTCTGCCGTGATGAATTGAAGTGGTTGCCGAGACCATTTGTCAGCGGTTGCTGCTGACAGGAGAGATGAATGTTTGAAAATATTTGAATCGGGCCTTCCTCTCACGAGTGCCAGCACCGGCTCTGAACGCGACCTCTCACCCCCCCCCCGGAGTTAGGCTGCGAAAACAACGGACGGACGTTAATGCCCATGCATAACGAACACTTCGACACCTTCTGGGACATTCCAGTTGCAGGTGATGCTTAGTTCTGCAGCGATGCTAAAAAAGAAGGATTCGAATGAATAGTTTTTGTTTTAATTTGTATTTGCATATAAAATTCTTTTAATATTCCTGAAGAAAATAAGTTGAACATTTGTTTTTCTGGAAATCTTTCTAGAGTTTATAAGCCTTAGATTTTCAAAGCACATTATTTGCTTTGAATATAATAATTTCAAGAATATGCAGTAATTTTTTATAACTTGTGGATTGATATCTATCTAATTTCTAACAATTCTTGGTCCAGAACTTAAAAAGAGAGGGGGAAAGAGGACGAAAGAGAATACAGATTGAATCTTGCAATAAATTAAAAAGGGTGGGAAGCTTTTTTCTCTTGATAAAATGACTATGAAAAAATATTTTTTATTGTAATTTCATAAAATCTGACCATTAAAATAGAGTTCTTTTTGTAAGCAAAAGCTAAAAGTTAAATTTTGTTACAACCACCGTTTCATAGATAGAATTTATTCCTAATGAACGTCAATTTTATTTTTCAAAGACACAACAATTTCATTTTTATCAATTTAATAAAATATTTAGAAAAAAGATTTTGTCTTATTTTCTGTGTTATTAACATTAAATAATAATGCTTATTATCGCCAGCAAATAATAAATATATTATTATTTTTCAAAAAAAATTCAAAATTTTTATTCAAGAAATATAAATGATTACTTCAAAGAAACATTACATTAAATTACGTCTTGCTTTGGAATATACCGTTTGCATATTTCGCTAATTTAACTACATTGAAACAAATTATAACATTTATAAGTTTCGTTAGGTAAAGGCGCTATGTTGCCATGGAGAAGAATTAAATTGTGGAAAAGAAGTTTCAACTAGAGGTTCAAACCGTGGCCACTGTTTTGGACGGAAGAGAATCCTTTTAAAGAAACAATTCGCCAAAATATTACGCCAACCTTACAAAATTCTTTTTGAACAATGCAATTAAACTAGAGTCAGCTGTTATATAAGACACACTTAGTTTGAGAATGGCGCAAAATAGTTATGAAATATTTAATTTGGAGATAATTCAACATTTTTTTTTCATGTCAGAACATGATGTTGTTTTGGTTATGAGGTTTTTGTTGCCTTTAAAAATCCGTAGGCGAAAACTGAAAATGTTATTGTCTGCACGAGAAGAAATCGAAAAATCAGCTTTTAATAACGCGTTGCCATTACATTTACAAAAGTTCCGATTTTTTTTAAAAAAATAAGTTAATGACTATAGCAAATAAAATCTAGAAGAATGTCATTTTTAACACGTGATTATATGAAATGAAATAAATAGGAAATGTGGTATTTTTTAAAGAATCAATGCGAGACAGTTTTTTGGATCGTTTGCTGTAATAAAGTGACGCATTCAATAACACAATGAAAATGAATAAAAATATAATTGAAATGGCACGAGCACATGGTATTTGTTAGTTCAAGAAATGATGTTCTGACTTGATACATTGAAATATGCATTGCAGATTTCATTTTAATCTTTCATATTAAATCTATCTTGCTAACTTTGACAAAATATTTAGTGACCAAGCCCTGACTTGCAGTTAATAATGTTACGAAATCAAACCTGTATTATATATAGATATTTCCAAATCAATTGAAACAAAAATTTGTTGAAAAGACGTACTTGTAGTCAAAATCCCATATGCATTCAATGTATCTAAATCATTGCTTTTTTGAGTCATCGCGTTTATATATGTCCGAAAGTTTAGATTGACATAGACAGTCAAGGCCTCATCAGATTTGGCTCAAAATTGAATTGATGTCTACTATAGCTACTGAATGAGTATGCCAAATTTTATCCATCTAGCTATCTTCATTTTGTTGTTATCCTGTTAATTTATAATCGAACAAGTGGAAAGATAGACTTGCGCAAAAATGAATTTTGATCAAAATTTGATTTAAAAAATCTTAAAATTTGGTCAAAATTAATAAAAGTACATATGCCACATTTTTTTAAACTCAAATCTACTTTGTAATTATCTTTGTCACAGACAAACAAACGGATATTTTCCGAAAATGTGTTTTTTGAACTCAGGGAAGTCATCAAAATTTCGAGTTCAATTTTTTCTTCACTACGCATGTGAGAAAATAAAAATACTTGAAAGAATTGAAATTTTACATCCACATTCATTGTTTTAGGTGTTAGGAATGTTATTCCCAACAAATTTTAGAGTATCTCCACGTGACTCTTTAAATTTCAAGTAATACTCTTGATAACTCTTTATTCATTATTTTAGCCATCATCATCTGCTTTAATTATTACTATATGGGAAATAAGTATTGAACATATAAGTATAGAAACATATTATTTTATTCCTCTAAGTCTTAAAAACAAACTTTATTTTAGTCTCTATACTTAAAAATATATAAAGTGTTTCAAATTGTGCCTCAAATCCAAGGAAACCATTAGAGTTAGAGCAAAATCATAATTCTTAAATACATTAGAGCAAAATAATAATTCTATTCATCTAAGTGTTCGTAAAGATCGAAATATTTATTAAAATACTTATTATGTTAATTAACCGTATTTTTTCTAAAAGTGTCGAAATTATCATAAATTCATAAGATATCGTACGATCAAAATCTTTAAAAAGGGAAAAATAACTTTTAATGCTGAATAGATCCATATTTAAAAAACTGTTATTAGTATGAAAGCTAGTTTCTGATATTTTTTTTCAAAGATGGATAATGACTTCCAACCTATTCACTTCGGAACGGAAACTTCTGGTCACTTCCTGAAAGTAATACCCGAAGAAACCATTAATGACGCTGGTAATGGCTTTAAATGGAGCTTGGATGGATTTATGAGCAACGCTTTTTTTAGCTTCCCGCTCTTTAAATTACACTTTTTATACAAAGACATTCAAAATATTATTCAAGAAAAGTGTTCTCTAAGAGCACGAGCAGAAAGCTATTAATTTAGTTAAAAATAATATAAGTAAATTTTTGAAGATGACCATAATGATATTCGTAATGTAAATGTTTTGAAATAAAAATTCCTTTGGTTTGTAATATTGTTTTATAAATTGTTATTATTTCACTATTATTTAGGAAAAACGATTAACGGGTTTATTTAGGCAAAATGGTGAGAAACGTTTTATGAATAATATACATTTGTAGACTTTAAAATTGTATCAAAATTGTACCGAGATTATATTATATCGAGAACCATATGAAAGATAACAATAAGAAAATAAGGTATAATAGAAAAATTGGTGCGTTTTTTTGAATCTTTGGAATTTATATATCCATTTGATTTGATCTACATTCATAAAAAAATAATTAATGAAGATATCTTTTCTTGAGAGATGTAAGGTGCTTATATGATTTGAGGCATTAAGTGAAGCCATTCTTTAAGAAAATTTTGGCGATAAACATCAGTCATTAGGAAAAAATTGCGCGACAGTAGGAAAGTGTCGCGAGGAGGGTGCAGATTTTCCGTGCATCAACCTTAAGGGCACCCTTCATTCGAAAAATTAAAGACTTTATATGTTAATTTTCGGAGCCACAGTAACATTTACGGTGGATATTTACAGTTGATAAGTTATTAATAATGACTACAAGTGAAAAATCGTTTTATGTGTGAACTGCGCATGACTGAATCTCAATCCAAATTTTCCTATACAAGTATTTATAAATTTACTGATCATTATTTCCCTAGCATTGACTTTGATGGCCTAGAATTTTGTTTTTAAGGTTGGAACCACAACATACATCCCATGCAGTTCTACAAAGATGTGGACATTTGGTGCTAGCGAAATTTTTCATCAAGAATAAAAGTTTGGAGTAAGACCTGGGAAGAGAGGAAGAGTTTATCATTATAATCAAATACTGTTCTGATCATCTGACTAATAAAGAAAATACATTATTTTTTAAACCCTTATTTATGCTCCAAAGGCACTTAAATAGTAGAACTAAGTACCCTTCAGAGCTATCCTAAAACAGACCCCATAATTTTGAGTAGAGATTAGACATCGAATATTGTACTTGATTTTGCACTCTTCTCTCCAAACTATCATGTTGTTGTAACGTGAGAAAACTTGATTCTCAAAGATTTCTATAGAATCATATCACCGGCCTAGGATTCTGCGATCCCATAACAAAAACGCCCCACTAGTAAACTATATCTCTTACGTGCCACAAGTATCTTGCAATGGCTCTGAATCTGTTGATATTTACCAAACAAAATGAAAGGATGTTTTATCGAACAAACAAATGAAGATGAATAAATCTGATCAATTATTTTTAGCTAATTGTATTAATTAAGGTTCCTTTTTCTAAATTATTAATGTTTATTAACAAAATCAGATTTATTCTAAGCGTTCCAATCATTTGAATCAAAACGGCAATACCTTGTGTTAAACGCTCAGCTTCAATATATATATATCCTATTTAGTAATTATTTTTCAAACAAAATATACATTACTATCATAAATTTAGTTGGAAAATTTAGAAACAAAAATGCTGATAATGGGTAATCTGCAATAAATGGAAAAAAAAATTGAGAATTAATGTATCTTCGTATCTTGAAAATTCATTTTCTGTGACCAAAAATTCTGTAGAATTGCTTTCAAAATAACGGGGGATTCTTTTCTTAAAAGAATTTTCTGCAAATGTTCGACGGAAAGATCTTTCTCCAAAATCTCTGCTCTTTCCCACCTTTTCAATTAGATCTTCGTTTCGGGAATGTGTCTTGTGAAGGTTCCTCCATAAAATGGCATCCGGATTCTCAAGCGGAAGAATGGGACATCCATCTATATGGAAATGCGGACCACTTCAACGGATATCACGCAGCTGGGACTGGATGTGGTCACGCCATGCATTGAACGTTCCATTTGTTTTAATCCAGACCAAAATAATCGTGGCATTTGTGGATCGTTCCGAATATCAATGATGGCTTGTCATACAAGAATTGTATCGATAAAAAATTATTTACATCCACGTTTTTTTTTTTTCTTTTTCCTTATTGTTAAATTATTAAACTTGGAAAATAATTTTCAACATAAGATAAATATTTAGCTAAAATAGAAGTTCGGATTGTTTTATTTGTAAACAAGTAATATTAAAAACATTTTTTTAAAATCAATTCCTACTTTGGATATTAGGATTTTTTTGGTTACTTTTAATTGAATTAATATAATTGTTGTTCTTGCGTTCCGCTTTACTACGGAAGGAGGGTTGCAGTAGCTTCTGAGGGTATGGACCAATGAGCACCCGAATAACGCTCACCTTTGACTCAGTATCCCCTCTGGTGTAACCCTCGACATGGAGAACTTTGAGACCAGTTTCAAACTCCCAGCACAGGGGATGCGAATCCAACGCCCAACCAACCAATCAAGCTATCCTGACCTAAAAATTACTGCAACTATAAAGAATTACTATAATTACTATAAAGAATTACTATAATTGTTTTTAATTAATTCATAAAAAATTAATAAATTAATATTCGAAAAAACTGTATTAAGATCAAATGTAACCCACTACAAGTTTAAAAAAATTACTCTAACTTGCTTGGCTGAATTAAAGTAGTTTATTAACGATTCAAAATGTGAACAAGATTTATATATATATATATATATATATAGGGAGAGTGTGAACTATTAGTAGGAATTGAATAACCAATAAAAAACGCATTAACTTTTAAAAATGATAGATTATCAGAAAGTTAAGAATGTTATTCTCTTTTTTTTTTTCCTCTAATGAAAAGAAACAATTTTCCCCCTTCGAGATGATATCCACTATTAAATGTTATTTCTTGTTGGCAATAAAAGTTTAAAAATATACAAAGAGAGTGCACCAAAAATGTTTGAAGAAAAATCTGGAATTTCACTGTGAATTATTTTTATAGTTGTCTATAAACAGTAATCAGTTTATACAATGAGCTTCCGTTTGTATTTTAGAAAAAAACAAAATTAACAATCATTTGCTTTTATATACATTTTTGGAAAGGATTCCGAGACTGCAAAACACACAAAACATTAATAGTACACTTTATAAATGGTAAAGCAATTATATGTTTTGTTTTAAACTATTGAGATTTTGTTTCGCGTCGATAAAACTAGTTCAGATCATTAGATCAGATAAATCTTGCTCAACACTGACGTGTTGTTGGCGAACTGCATTATGATAACAATCTCATACAAAATTCTTTGCACTTGCTTAATTTTAGTTTAGATGGACTAGTTAGAATAATATTCTGCTTAGACGCTGTAAAGGTACTAAAAAAAGGTTTAAAAGAAATCCGCAATGCATATTTCGTTGTATCATGTCAGAACATAATTTCTTGAACAGCCAAGCACCGCGTGCTCGTGTAAGTTAGGTTATATTTTTTATTCATTTTAATGGTTTCATTGAATGAGTCACTTTATCACTGCAAAAACTTTGCCTCGTTTTGCTACGTTTGTTATAGGGTAGCGAAATCATTTGAATGATTCCGTTCGTCAAATAACGTTCACTATTTGAAAGAATTAAAAATAGTTAAGAATTGAAATGTTGTTTTTTATAGATTGATTATTTTATATTAACTCATTTCAGACATAATAATGTGTAACGCTTTTTACTGTATTCTATCATCCTTAAATCTCTAAATGATCATTTGTATTTCTAAATGTATTTTAGAAAGCCATCATTTAAGAAATATGAAGGCGATTTCTTCTTTATGAATTTAAATGCTAAAATTCTACAATAGCGAAGCTACAGTTCTCTGATGATCTTATCAGACTCGTTAGAAGAACTCTGCATCATCAGTAATGGGAATGGCTCGTCCCTGCAAAATATTCGACGAAGCAATTTGGAATTCCTCCAAGGAAAAGGAAATTCTTTGTTTACAGTTCCTCATTAGGAGCTCTTTTGTTCTAATGAATGCAGAAACCTTTTAAAAGTGTAATTGAACGTGAAGCTAACAAATGTCGTAAAACATTTATTTTTATTTCAGAGGATTCATAACAAGCATTTCAACATTTATTTCTTCTTTAAATGAGCGAATTTCCTCCGAGAATCGCATCATGTTTTTAAAAAAAGCTCGGAAAGCAGGAAGTTTATATCAATTCAGATTCATAATGCAGTGTTATGTAGCTATGCAAAGGCCATAAAAAGACGAAACAGAGTTGCAGAGTTGTTTAAAGTAATAAAAAAATGAATGAATCGCTTTCATTATTATCTTTCTCATAAGCATTAAATGTATATGTAGTCAATAATGTTGAAACATTTATATTCTAGATGTATGTTTGAATTGAATTATCCAATTGAAATCAGCAATAGTTAGCTGCAATTCCACTTGATAGTTCTTGGGAAACTGAAAGTAATATTTTCCCTCATGAATAATGTTGTATATTTAGTATTTAAATGCTAAGAACTTTACATATTTAAACAAATTTTGTTTTGATTATAGACTTTCGATACAAAGAATAATTATTGCTACTATATATTATAAAATATAGCGAATATTTTTAAATGTTATAGAGTGTATTTCAGAGTCATACATGAAATACACGCTTCGCAGGTTTTCTTATTAATTCATTTTAGGTGTGATTGGCAAAAAAAAATTTGTCATTTTTTTAAAAATATTTATATTTGTCTTATTCAAATTCTAATTATTTTTCAAATATGTAGATTTTTATCGCCAAACAGATTTTGATAAAAGTTTATTAGTAACTGCAAATTCTTTTAGAATTCTAGTACTTATTTAGTATTTCGTGTACTTTCTTCACGAGAAATTATTTTTGAATAATAATCAATTTTTCATCCAAGTAAAATTGGTATTGGTGAGAAGCCGTTTTTTAAGGTCAAAAATTTTTTTAAATAAAATTCTTAAAATAAAATTTAACAGAGCGTTTCAAAGTCTTATCATTCATCACACATATTTACAAATTTATTTGCTAAATTCAAATAAAAAATAAATTTTCTGCTAATTTTTCTTATTAATGTCGAGAATTAACACACAGAAGCATCTGTTATTTATGTTTACATGATCCTACTTTAAAAATAAATTATCCTACACATCAAAATCTGACTATTTGATTGTATAATATATTTATTTCTAAAATTAAAAAAAAAAAAGCGAGACGAAGCATATGATATCATTGCTTTTCGGGTCCCAAAATAAAATTGTATGATCCTACTTAGAATCAGAACATTTGATAATTCGAGAAGCCCTGGTTCGGAGATACAAACGTGTTTGAATAAATAATCTTGGTGAGGATATTAGGGGTGTTAATAATCTTAAAAATCCTCATAACAACATACGTAGGATAAAAGCGTTATGTGAATTAATGCTATGAACTTCGACATTTGATTGGCCAATGGTAGTAGATTGTGGAAAATGGCGTCATTTTATGGTTTGGCTGAGTAAATCATATGCGAGAATTATTTCAATTAAAACATCTCTTGGAACTTTCTCCCGGTTGAAAAAATAAAAACCTCAAACTCTTCAATTATGCCACAGCGCCACCTGGTACACAAAAATTAAAATTATCTTATAATAACATGAGTCATTCTAATTTTCGTGATCCAGGATTTAATATAAACATTTTTCTCGTTATAAAATTTTGCACTATTAATGAATTTGAATTAAATACACTACAAAAAGGAATTATATCATAGGTGTTAAACTAATATACTAAATAATGAAGCTATAAGTTTTCGATGCATTGCATTTACTATTTGCTTAGTTTGTACTTGACATTCAGATCCCCATGTGAAGTTTTCTGAAGGAAAAAAAACTTTTAAATTGGGTAAAAGAACAAAAATGCATTAGATACTTTTGATCGATAGTGTAACATAGATGATGAGTTCAGGTAAAACACTAATGTTGAATAATCAAACGTTATTCTACTTATATGGTAGAGTTTATCCCACCTTGACTAGCTGGGCAGCAATTATCAGCCGGAAATAGCCGATTACCATCATAAATGTGCCTATTATAAGCTTCGGCCATAATTTAAGCTTTGGTCTAATGAAACCTAGCAAAAGTAACCTAGACGTTCTGCCCAAGCTCTTCCCCTGTAGGCTATAACCACCTAATAAACAATCGTCCGCATAAGAGAGGAAATACTTAAGCCAATACTGGATAATGTAGCTGCCATAATAAATGCAGAAACTCAGCTATGTCCTATATGAGGTATTGTTATTTTTGTCAATCAGAAGCATTTCTTTCATATACACAGCAATCTGCTGGAAGCTCATTAGATGCTTGCTAAAACCAGCAAAAATTGTTTATTCCTTTGTTAAAAATTCCATAAAGTAAAATAAATAAAAATAAAAACTAGAAAAGCTGTAAAAAATATGAGTCTCATTTAAAAAAAAGTTTTTATTTTGTAAAATATATGCTTTTATCGATTTATTTTTTTGCATGATATCTGTAAATGAAGTAATTAATAAATTTCCATTCTTTAAAGACAGGCGATTTTCATTATTAAACGGTGATATTCATCATATATTAAATTATATCTCAGGATGGTTTAGATATTTGTGTAACTATTTTTAAGAGAATACAAAATACTTTGTAATATTAATGTGAATATTATTATGTTACAATAAGCATGAAATTTTTTACCTTTTGTGGTAAGACATAAACAGATATGAACCGTTCAGATTCTGTAAGAAATTTTTTCTCTCTAGATGCAACCGGACACTTACCTAAAAATAAAAAATAAAAAACAAATCAAAATTAAGTACAAGCGCAAAATATATTCATACAGTAAATTTATATAATTTAAGCTTATGATGAACAAATAATCTTTCAGATAATAAATTTACTTACGAAAGGTAAAAAACTTAACCCTTTGCACTTCGAAAAATAATTAGATGCAAAATTATTCTCCTAATACAAAGATTTGTTTATTGCTATGAAAAATAAATATTCATGATTCTTTCAAGTCAAATTTCTTTGAAAAATTAATCTGCATCTCTTAACAATTATGTAGGCGCTTTTAACAGTTAAATTGGAAAAATAAATAAATAAAACGTCAAAATGATGCACAATCTTGAATGGTGAGTCAGAGACACCATCGGAGGACAAAGGGTTAATATATATTCATTTCAAATGATACTGCATATCATATATTACTGTATCCAAAAATGTTACTCATTTCATGCTGGAAGTTGAAAATGAATTTCTTTCTTTCGGTACTAAATATATAACTAATCATATCATAAATTATATTATCACTTCAATATTATAAATTGTTAATTTATTTTTTTGCAATAAGTTGTGAACAATCCATTGAAAGTAATTTTAAATTATCCACTCTTATCGATAATAAGCTCTAGGAATTGCTGCCCTCGAGAAACTTGTGAAGTGCAGGAGGAAAACTTGTTGGCGGAAGTTAATGAATATGTCAGCATTTACCGTGTCTCAAGAATTCCATAAAACTAAATCCTTTTATCAGCTTCTCTTTTTCCAGAAAAGTATACCATAAAAATTAAAAAGAAAGCAACAGGACTTTTTGCATGCAGTATATACATATTCAACTTCAGATATTTGATTTGAATTACAAAAAAATAATTATTACATTATCATTAATGTCTTATTGATAAAGAAAATTATTGCTACTTAAAAAATTAAATTAAATTAAAAAAGAAAAAAGAAAGGAAATTGTGATAAATCCTTAAATGATTTTTTATACTTCTGAGAGCAGCAATTCTTAAATTCATTGCAAAAATAAGACTGTAGTTCATAAGATTTTTTTTTTAAATCCACGAATCCTTCATTTTTTATAAAAAATCCACGAATCAATCATTTTTTATAAAAAATCCACGAATCAATCTTTTTTTAAAAAATGTTTTCCAACTTGTAAATAACATTCTACGGTTAAAGTGAAATTATATTGTTTATCACAGATTTCTTTTCCACCTCTGAAAAAAAGAATGGGAAAAAAATCTTTCCATAGATACCGCGAAGATAAACTGCAGCCATTTTGACTTTTAATCTCGGAATTTGTCTTTTCAAAGCGAATCACCATTTCGTAATTCCTGGTCGTCTATCAGAACCCTTGATTGCAGCGATAAATTTTTCTGCAAGTGCTTGTAAGCCTATCGAAGGGCATTTATCGCCATTGGAACGCATCACTTTAAAAATCTGCACAGCATACGCGGTCATTTCGTTTTTATTGTAAAGGATTGCTTTTAGAGTATTTTATGACTCAAAGAAGGTGGGGCAGTTGAAATTCAAGGGGGAAGTTTTGTCCCCAAAGGAGACATTCCTGTCCACGAAACTCCAATAGTAACTCTAGGACGAACCAATCAAATATGATTTAAGATAGAAATGCTATTTGCTGCTCGACCAAGTTCAATAAATAAAAAAAAAACCTTATTTACTTTCCAAATATTATAAATCTTACCAGAAATAGGTTTAATTTGTAAAAGAAATCATTGAAATAAAAATATATCACTATAATTTTTTGATAGCAAATAATGAGGGGAAGTTCTAATATCCTTTGATTTAAATTTTAAAAAAACAAGAAAATATAATTTATCTATCAAGATTTAATGGTTTCTTAGTAAAAAAATTCTTGATTGTTAAATCCGTGTTTAGCACAATAAATATTCTGCAAAGAAGCTTTTAAAAGTATCAACTTGTATTTCGTTTAAAAATAGAAGCAAACAAGACTGTTTTTCTCATAGAAAAACCATTTCATGTTCAAGATAAATGATCTCATGTCACACTTTTTGAAGAATCCACTTTTGGATTAAAACGAATATATTAAGAAAAATTATACAACTGAAACCAAGATTCTAGAAACAAAACGAGAAAGATAGACCAGAACATTAAATGATATACAATATATCTGCATTCAAAGAACACAACTAAAAATAATAAAGCTTTTCAAAGCGTACAAAATTTTTGATTAAATAAGGAATAGATTTCAAGTGTTGCCTCAGAAACAAGTATTTTAAATATTTAGTAATTCTTTAAATTCAGTACAGTCTATTATACCTTACTAAGCACTGTAGAAAAATTTAGTTTTTTTCTTGATTTTAATATTTTAAACGAATATTTTACTAAAGATTGTAACTGCAAACGTATGTATTACAAATATTTCCTTTTGAATCGTATTTTATTTATCATAGCAAATCATTTAAAATTGTGGATAGATTAATTTTAATACAACTTGAAATTTTTTCTGGCATATTGAAGCTATATTATATATATATATATATATATATATATATATATATATA
>JAOUZG010047888.1:3476230-3523307 GCA_026289955.1 Argiope argentata
AAAAAAGATTTTGGCATTTATCTGATAACAAAATCATGATAACAACCCACGAAGTAAACTGTCTAAAATTGAGAAAACTACAAATAATATTTCTTTATATTAATGGCATTTATTTTAAACGTTGTACTTTAAAATTTCACTTTTTTTCGTAGTATTAGAAAATAACAACGGATACCATTTGCTGTTTCTGGTATTTATTCTTTCTTACCAGAAGATCTCCTTTCCGGTTGTTGAATAAATTTTGCTTCAGTGACAGATTCGTCGAGACGCCCCTTCGGAAACAACTAAAACAGCAATAAAAGGGGAAATGTACCGTAAAAGGGAAGGGGGGAGTATCAGCTGTCAAGACAATTCGAGTCGTGCTCGGAATCCATATGTTGGAAAAGAATCTGAAGATCAAAATGACCCGCACACCACCTTTTGACCACTCTCACCTCGACTGACCGGCATTTCTTCCTGTCGCCTTTGTTTTTCGGCCTCGCTTTATTGCTTCTTGACAAGTCGGTGGGGGGGGGGTTCCTATTTCGTGCAGGAATCAAAATTCGAAAAGCGTTTTATATTCACCCTTCGAAAAAGCAGCGTGTGCAAATTGAGCCAGTATTAGGATAAATTTGATAAAATCATTTATTCTGTTTGTAAAAAAATGCACACTTTTGTTGAAAGTGATTTTAAAATATTTCTTATTATTATTTATTCATTAAATCCTATATTTTTTACAAAATTGAGGCGTGTAATGTGAAGCATAGATTTAACGTATCTAATCAGATATATATGTAACGATCTTTTAAAATCTAGCTGTAAGACTATTAATTATGAAATTTCTGAAAAAGACGTAACCGTAAAAAATTAAAGACTTATCTTAATTCAGATATTTATTAGCGATAGCTTATATCCGTATGGCAAAGCATTATAATTCTAAATGAAATTACTATTAGAAATCATGTCAAAGTTTTAATATCATTATATATATTAATGTGGAAAAAAGGAATTTTTCAAATACCACTGGATATCAAATTAACTACAATAATTTTTCATTATTCTGCACTGACTTGAATAACTTGACGAAATGAGAACTTGACTGATTGACATTTATTAAGCTTCATTTTGAGTTGTGATTTGGATAAAATTATTAATTTTTCTACTTTTATTTTACGTAACATTTTTAACGACGTGATTAATTCTCTGAAGGAAAATCATTTTATGAGAAAGTTTTATAAAACTACGAAACTGTTAATAAGGCACCTCTACTGCTTCAAGAATATCGCTGCAAGATTTCTACCCATTTCGTAAAGTATCATTGCTTGAATACCTGAAGTGCGTAATTTGCTCACTAAAGCTATTTGCCCAGATAGATTCAAGAGACATGGGAGTTTTCCAAGAATTCTTAAAAGGTGTATCATTATGACTTTACCAAATAGCTATTAGCTAAAGGAAATCTTTTACTGTATATTAACCCCTTAAGTTCAAATGTTGGCATTGCTTTGTTTCGAAGGGTGGTAAAGAGAATTTTTCTGAAGTTTGAAAGATAAATTAGAGTTTTCAATATCAGGTATGAAAAAAAAATTAAACATTTGCACTGAAACAAGAGAAGATTTGTAATGCAACAAAATTTTAAACAATTAAGATATTTTTTCCAACTCTTTCCCTGAAGGGCAGAACGGCTTGTAAAGAAAGTTACAAAAACTGCGGAACTTGCATCTGCGAGCACTGAAAAGAGCGAAAAGTTAAAGGTTAAAGTAAAACGCTGTACAGTTAATTCCACAGAAAGCGCATGCGCTAAACAAAAGTTCGATACCAAACATCTAAGAGTATGGGGGGGGGATGTAAATTCATTTTCATTATCCATCAATTGGGGTGATTTACCATCAAAATATCGACATCGTAGTCACGTGATTCCTCCCCCTTTTCTAGATGAAATTAATGAAACTCCCGAAACTTTTCCCGTTTCCGCTAACCGGACGAAGAATGAGGGGAACGGTGCAGGGAACCGGTCGATGGCGATCATTGGAAATTCCAAGCGAATCCGATTTCCATTCCCAGTGATGTGGAATCTCGAAGCTGGGCCTCCCCCTTCCCCCATGCATTAGCCAGTTTCCAGATATTCGAAATACGCGTAATCAAGTTTTCGATTTCTCTCCGGGGAGACCCTGTTATGGGGGTGGAGGACAATTCCGTTGCGTAGGATGTGAGTGGTTTCACGTTTACTCACGTGCCCCGATGAAAAACCCGAGGAAAGATCATTAGTCTTGGAGATTGCGAGGGAAATATGTGTGCGATCACAGTTAATAAAATTGTCAAATTTCTGGAATGTGATCAATGGATTGCGATTCAATATTCAGAAGGAAAAAATTGACTACGATGGATAATATTTAGATTTTGCTTAAGGTTGTAAACAATATCTAAATGTTTCATAATTTTTTCACACAAATACCTCAACAGGCAGAATGAAACATCGCATTCTTTCAACATAACTGGACATTGACTTTGAGTGAGGCATTTTAGGTTTGATTAAAAATTGACCAACAAGATCCCTTCTAACTTTAGGGAAAGGCAAACAAGAATTAATTTTATCTGTGAGAAAATTAATCATTAATTGACGAAAAGGTTGTGCCCCTAATCTTTTCCATAAAATGCAAATTTATATCTCTTGAAGTAAATACAACTATTGACATACCCAAATTCCTGAACAATAATCGATAACTCAAGAAGAAAATTAGAATGAAAATATCTATCATGAAATCATCAAATCAATAACCTCGTTTCTCAAAGCAGAAACAGCACGAAATACTTTAGATGAAATATTAAAGACCGAAGATGAGAAAGAAACGACTATTTACTCAAATGAAGCCCCTAGGGATACAAAATAAAATTTAGAGACAATAACCTGTGATCCTTAGATATGGGCTTCAGCATATTTAGTAATTCAATCGCCACTAAATTCCTGTTGAGCAAGTTTGATTGTAAAAAATATGGAATATGAGATTTCTTGCGAAAAATAATCCCTATATGGCTTATCAGATTTCTTGAACTACGGAGCAAATGGAAGTGTCATGCTTCTATTATAGAGCGTAATTATTAATTAATCAATTAATATTGCTGTTTATTATAATTCTTTATTATTAGTAGTAATTATATTATTATTTGTTTTCTCTTTGTTTCGAAAATAATTAAAATTTCAGCAAAAAAATCAGAAATAGTTTGAGGACCTACTAATTACAAATTCAAACTTGGGTTTGATAGCAAATATTTTGATAAAACTGGCCAAAACATACTCATTTGGTGGAACCATTGTGAACCAACTCATGAACAGATTATTTAGCAGAGTAACCACACTGACTAATCTTTTTCAGGACCTTTTTTGTGATAAAAAATTCTAATTTATAATAAGGCCGAATAAGCTCATTAGGTGGATGGCAATATCCATGTATTTCGTGAATAATCTGAAAGTCAGTTTCCATGACTACTTTAAGATACCCAGATAATTTTAATCTTCTTTATAAGTTCAGCTAATGTCTCACATCAGAGTTCTCTTCTCAACTGCTTAAAATGAATTCGGGAGTGGCTTTTCTCGAAAAACCTTCCCTCCATTCCTAGGACACACTTTGGAGCATAATCTTCAATTGATTAACAGACAAGACAAAAATCCTAGTAGATCAAAATTACTGTCCATGAGTGACAATAGTTCCCGTTCCATGATTGCCGATTCAAAGAAGAAAAAAATAATGACTTTAAACATATCCTTCGAAGAATTCCAAAACAATCTAAGTAGTTTCATATACTTGTGCGCAGATTTTGTTTCTGATTCTAGACATTTTAAATCATGAATATTCGAGATAACACCAAGATCATTACATTCCTATTTTTTTTATTGTTTTACCATTCCCACTGCTAGAATTAAGTTTTAAACTAATGGTCCAGCCTCTGGCACTGTCTCTGGAACATTTTCAACAGCCTAATAGCCATGAAAGCTGCACAAACTACACAGTATGCGACTGTTAGTAAACGGCAACTCTTAAACCGGTGCCTAAAATAAAGAGTCAAAAGATTCTCTGAGAATCGACCTGATCTCTAATCCCAAAAATTATAAGAGATTTTTTCTCTGATCTGCTGTCAGACAGAATGGAGAAATCCGAAATTTCAAATTTTGTTGCAGCTTGAGTGTTTTATCCAAGTATTAGTTTAAAGATCTGCCTTCAGAATAGAATTTGAACTGGTATTATCATAATGGACAGGAAGCGCCCACGTTTAATATTGATTCCATTTGAAGCTCCCCCTCCAATCTTAATGGATTTACCAATTATCATAAATGCGTGCAAATTTGTATCGATCAGAAACAAGACTGCTGCAGATACATGAAATTCAGGATATGTAAGTCTTAATCCTCCTAAGAAATATTATACATCCTGTTTTTTATTTTATAATTTTTCCAAGTCAAAAAGTTTTTCAGTTATAAGCAAAGCCTCAACTCTAAAGATTTCCTAATCAAAAGGCGGTGAAATTATTGATTTAGTTTCCCTAAAAGAAGTTTCAGCAAGCAAGTCGTCAACATTCTTAATTTGGGAATATTTTGTCAGTACTTCAAACCCAAGTTTTTCCAAAAAACATCCCCGACTGTATTTTTCTAGCATTGTCCTACAAGCGAATGAACCTCCGGAGATTGTCAATATAGTAGCTGTAGATATTGCAGATATGATTAATGCTGTAGGCAATAAAAGATACTCCATGAATTAATTTAGATACAGAAAGAACTTGAATCGTTCCATTTACATTTCGAAATTAAACTCAGTTTTTGACCCCCATCAATTGCTCCAACATGCTCAGAGATATATTCTTGAAGTAAAATTTCCGACATTTTCTTTGATTGCTTTACTCAAAGTCACTTTCTACTTACCAGAATAAATTGTTACTCTTCTATCAAATTTTGACCCTCTAGAGCACAGATACAATAAAGCACTGACTCTATAATGAGGGCATATTATTTTCCTAAATTTAGAGTTCTCTGAAAACAAAGCATTCGACAGGGATTCCATTCCCTTATTGCCATTGAATGAGTCCCAATGGCCATTTGAAGCAAGTAAAGAATCTCTTGACTTTTTATTATAACCTACCTATATTTCTTGCATACTTGTTTGAAAATTTGATCTATTCATTATAAGTGAGGAAAAAATCTTTGTCAAATGTTAATTTAAAGTCATTTCGCTGTTTAAGTTGACTTAAAAATGCTGTAATTAAAGTGGCAAATTCATTAAGTAAAAATGTTAAAATTTTTACGTCCTGATAAAGTAATTAAAGCTTCCATTACAGATTTCATGATATTCCCTTTCATTAGCATTACATTTATAGATTTGGAAAGATGCGCGTAATGCTAATCTTTTCTTAACATCATACCGATTTTGCATTTGTAAATATCATCCAAAATACTTGTTTTTTAATTTCATATCATTTCGAACAGTAAAAGAACGATACCTCTGCCTTCTGAATTGATCAAGTTTAATCTGAACAACCTAGAATAATTTTATTTAGTTAGGAGACCATGTTTTTAAAAAGAACGAACGAAACAGCAAATTAGTAAAAATAAACTCCAAAAAGGAGAATTTCACCTTTATGCTTAAAAATATGCTGCTTTGCCGCTGTTTTTAAAGCTGAATTAAGCCTCGACGGTACTTTTAAAAGTAGTATAATTCTTTTAAACATACATTAAGGAAGAAAGGTGCTCAAAAAAGTAGGTAGCAAGCACTTAATTTAGCATAAAATACTCATTGCCACTGGAAAATGTGTTTTAATAGGGGGCCTTCACGTAGCAGCGTCTCCAAAGTTTTTTTAGCCACCTATTAGGTCCCTTTCTTTTCAAGCAGAATATTTAAGAGACACAGCAGAAGTGAAATAAAAATAAGTGACGCATAATCGGATTTTCAGTTTTTAAACATAGTTCGCAAGTCCCAACATCTTTTACTTTAACGACTCAGCTGCACGTGAAAATATCAAGTTACTGTATTCAAAGTGTTTTTTTTCCTTCTTCCGAAAATGATACTGATTTTTTCTCTTATAAATTCATTAGATTGCATAAATCCTTTTCGAAAATGACGGATTTGAAAATATGATAATGTGTTTGTTTTATTTTATACTTTAGTAGTAACTTAAAATATGATATTATAAATTTGGGAGAATCTCTGATAAAAATAAAATTTAGGAACAACTTATGTTAAAAAATCAGGAACAACTTATGTTGGCAATTACATTGATGAACCTTTCATTGCTTAAACTGAAGTTTATCTGATGTTTCGACAAGGAATGAACAAAATAATCATATGTTGATAATTTATTAAACAAATATAAGCTATATCTTATAAAAATATCGATAAAACTTTTGACCAGTTTAAATTTTCTACATTACAAATTAATATTAGAAAATTCTACATTTTCTACTATCTTACACAATTTTAGTGCATCTTGTATAAATTATGATAACGATAATTTCACAGTTTTTCTATAAAATTCTATAATATTAGGAGTAAATTTTGCAGAAACGTTAATGTGCAAAGATGAAATTATGAGCAAAAAATTTCTAAAATTATCCAAATATCAGATTTTAAGAATCGAACAATCTGAATTGTAATTGATGAAGGACTAATATAATAAAAATCGAATGAACTCACCGAGATATTTCGATAGGGAATATAATTTTTTGGTTTATATTTTATTACAATGTGATCAACCCGTATTTTTAAAAAAATGTTTTCTTCTTTATCACATCAAATGCAATTTATTTCTATAATTTTGAAAGCTGGCATCAAGGATATTAAATGTTGTTCATATTTAACCGTCATTTGAAATTGTTTGGATTCGAGCTTTCTGAAATGGAGTGTTTCCCCAGGCCCACGCATTTTTCGCAATTAAACCAAATTTTACAAAAGGAAAGAAAATCATGTAAAATTCTTATTGTAACGTAACGACTTCAATTCTACAAGCAGCATTTGTAATATGTATTAATATACAAAAAAACATTAATAGAAATTAATTATATAAGCAAGCAACTTAGCTTTTAACTAAATCCATGAAAACAAATATTATATACATGCAAACAAAGTTATAAATATAAAAATTGTATAATATTTCACTTACAACCTCAGCAACTGGCATCCGAATGCTCTTTCCTGTATTCTTCTAATGAAAATAAAGAATTATACAAGAACGCGGGAGTCCCTTTAAATCACATGTGCACTTTCAGAGGGCGATTTGTTTATGTCACTAAATCTAGCAAATCTAGAAATGCAGAACAGAATTCAATGCCTCTCCACGTATGAAGGTCCAATGCCATACAATCAGACGGTTGATCATTTCACCCTTTTCCATTATGAAAATGGGAAGGCGAACTAGAACTGATAAAAAATCACAAACTATTAAGTAGCGATCCAAAAACTGCAAATAACAAATTTATTCCCATAATCAACCACCTCACCATCCTTTCTCCACTCAATCAAAATATAAACAAAATCCAAGAGCAGATAAAATCATGGCTTTTCGAATGCCCATTCCCCTCGAAAGAGCCGAACACGTGCAGTTGCTAACAGGTTTAAAAAACGCCCTTGTAGCAAAATATATAAAAAAAAAAGGCTCAGACCTGAAAGCATATATTGAAGGTTAACATATACTTCAACCGCCCTCTAGTGAGTTAAAAAATTAAATAAAATAAAGATCGGGGTGACGTGATCGTGGAAAGGCTCAGTGTGTATAAAATACCGTGGATCGTGAAAGGAAACTCACGTGATCCGGTATATGTAATCATGGTCCTAAACGGGTTAAAGATGTTACGAGGAGAATATTCAGGTGGCCACTGGATCGTTCTCGGTGTTTTCCGAAGCTTCGCGTGCTACTTCTTGTCGTTCGCTCGCTTGTAACATTAGGGACGGGTAGCCGTAAATTGGCAGTTCCTTTCGAAGGAGTAGCGACTCGTTGTATGAGCTGATTATTTTTCTCGCTTGTTATTAGTGAGCTGTGTTTACGTTTGCTGTTAACATTGCATTATTGAGCTCGTTGTGATTTACTGTTTACTGCGCTATACGATAGTTGTTTTGCAGTCTGTGTTTATTGTGCGTAAGGCTTGTATTTACGCTATTAGTGTTGACTGCTGGATTGATTTTATCTGAAGTTTTACTTTATCAAGTCATCCTGTAAATACCTGTAAATAAATTTGTTTGTGCTGTCCTCAAGTAAAGTCCATTTAATCCGAACTCGCTACGCTAAAAGCGTAACAATATTTTTTTCTTTGTCTTTAAATCCTTTCCAGAGGGTCACTTCAGAAATTAGGATAAGAAGTTTCCGGCATGGTGGTTGATTGTCGCCACCCTGGAGAGTATAGGTAGAGTAATGGTAGGAGGTAGTTACATCCTATCAATAACGGGACGTACTTCCCACGGGAAGAGTCGTCCATCACTGGTGATTGTCCTTCCGACTCCTATAGTTCCCGTCAATGTAACTGTCGCAGCGGTCCAATCATTCAGATTTACTGGTGCGCCTCCGGGCGAATCGCTATAGCCAGTTAAAGTTATCTCTAGATCGGATTTTGTTTAATTAGGCAACTCGTAATTAACAACAATTTGTTGGTGCATACATAACTGATTTATTAAAAAGGCTTACACATTTTCTTGATTATGATTCATTTAGAGTTCCGTTAACTTAATTTAATTGCTATTCATTCGATGAAATACAGTTCTTTAAAATAATTTTTTTTTTTACTTCGAAAGAAATTTTCTCCAGGTATTACTACTGTACTTCCATTTGTAGCAGCATCGGATACAACTATCGTGACTATCTGTGTTGATTTATATTTAGCTTCGTGCGAATTTGATCGAAAGAACAACAGAAAACAAACTATGTTCAATTTGCAGTTGGGGAAGAAAGATTGAAGAGAGCCCAATTCCCTCTTCCTATCCATCGTCATTCATCTTCTTCCAATTGCCGGGTCCTCCAGACAGACACTATTGCTTCTGATCACGGGAAAGAGATGGTGAAAAATAGCTGTTTTCCTTATATGTGATTAGCTGGTAGGAGTAAAGTTTAAAATATATATCGAATATATACATTCATCAATGATGGTTAGAATTTAAGGCCAGCACTGTGAATTATTCATCGAAAATAGTAACTATTTCAATGTGTATATTTTTAAGGTATTTAAGTAATGGAAATTTCTTCCTCTAAACTAAACTATTATATTTAAAATACGGTTATTGCTCATAATGCGAACTATCTTGAATAAAACAGCACATAACTGCAGGATAATCATGATAGAACCTTGGGGATGATCTAATGGTATTCGGCTTCGGACCAGTTCGAAACACGATTCACCCGAAGATACATCTCATAAATAAGATAAATTAGACGTCTCATGTTAAATATCCTTCGGTCAGTAATGCAAGCATAAAGCAAAATAAGATAGTGAGGATATATATTTTAACTGCAGTATCGAATCCTTTATGAAAGCAGTTTTCAGTATAATATATTTATGAAAAGAGTTTTCAATTTTACATATGAAATTCGTTGAATGAGTGTCTTTATGCATTGTGTGATTAAAATAAAGGTAACTACATTTAGAAAATTGTAAAAAAAATTATTAAAGTAAACTCATTTCAAACCATGTTGTTGATGACTAGCATTATTCTGGTTTAATTCTCTCACTCTTTAATGGGCCAGCATCCCAGCATAATTGTAGCGCATCTTTTCCGAGAGTTGGGCGTCTCGGGCTCGAGTCCGGTTTGGGCATGGTTGTTCTTCTGGGCTCTATCCGTAAGGTGTATGAATGTGTCCCCACCCCCTGTGAAACGGGTACTGTGCAAGCGAGTATGATGAGTAAGTAACTAAGCCGTACTCTTGGAAGTAGTTGGCACTACTTCAAAACGAGAGGCGTTCCTTTTTTCTTAAAACTCGCCGAAGGCTCGAAGAAGCCTGCCCATGTCAAGTGCCACTTATAATAACAATAGCAACGACTCTTTAACAGTCGATCACACCCCACGCTGAATTATTTGGGGCATTTTCAAAAAGTTGTTCAATCAATTCTTTAAGAATATTTCCATCCTCTGGCCATGATTAGTTAATTTGGTTTAATTATGCCATTGATGTTTAAAGTAATATATGGCATTGTTACTGTTTTGAGCACAACTTGTACGTCTACCGAGGAAGGCATGTTTATTTGCTAGCATATTAAAAACAACCATAACATAACTAACCCGCCATGGTTGATTTGAAAGACATATGCACGTCTATGGTGGTTTAACTCATTTTCGTTTATTTTTTTATTTTTTTAACAAAAAGCAGATTTTTCTTAAAAACTGAATCATCACATCTAAAGTCAGAATTTATAAGAACACAAAGTCATGTTAAAAATTACAATTTCCATTAAAAAAATTCATTTGTTAAATGTCATTACTGCCAATAATAACCAAGTGAAGAATTTGATGAGAATCTCGTCATAGTTTATATCATTGCTACAAAAGGATAATTGTAGTTGTACACCATAGAATTCCTATGATAGTTGTACGCCATAAATCCCAACACAAGCGATGCGCATAAATAAGAAGAAAATTATACTGCGAATATAATGAAAGGAGTTTTCCTTTTAAATTCAAGCCCAGTACAGGTTTTATCGAAAGAAATATCAAGTAAAATCTCGAACCAGAGCTTAAGGCGAAAATCTCTCTTCTGGAGGATGATCTGCTTCCGAAATCCATACGTTGGAAGACATCTTGTGTTGCCAAGCATTTCTGCTAAGAAGAGTCGAATAAATCTCAGGAAAGGTTGTGCAAGAGAGAAAAAGAAGAAGAAAAAGGATTTAGTTTTCTGAACTCCGTCGAGGATTTCTACAGTTGAGTGGCTGCCTGCCTGCCTGCCTTGAAAGATTTCTTAGAGCCTGCATAAAGTGCAGCAAAAATTTGCGGATCCTTCCAAATCTCCTACAGTGCTTAAGAGAAACATTTTTGCTAAGATGGATTTCTAAGAAATGTTTTCCCTTTTTACAAAATGGTTTTTATAACAAATCTTTTTTAAAAGATATCTTCTAAAAAATACAAAACGCTATTTCGTGTGCCTCAAGCTACACTTATAAACTAAGAAGCTTATTTCTTGAAATCACGAATTTCACGGATCACAACTTAGTGTTATGCAATCCATTGCGATTAAAAAGGTAAGTAGTAACTTTCATGCACAATGGTACGATACATTATAATAACAGCCGAAGGCTTAAAATCTTCGTGTCATGAATTGGTCTGACATCAAGGAGCCACAAGAAACTTATATCATCAAGGACGAATACATCAAACTAGCAAAAAATCTAAAATACTACCTGCTTTTCTGGATCAGCAAATCAGCGTAACTTAAGTTTGCTAAATGTGAGCATAGTCGCGTTATTAACACAAAGGCACTAAAACCCTTTTTACTATTTTGTACAATTTTCAATGATTTACAATGGTGTACAACATTGTAATCCTGTTTTAGATTATATGGTACCCAATGGGTAGGTAAAGGCTTGTTATATGTTCGTATAAAGGCAGATATGTATTTGCTATCTCTCTTAAAAATAAATGCCATCTATAAGTTCTAACAATAAATTTTTCACGTTAATTAAATGGAAATGGAACTTTTTTTTACCGATAAAATGTGTGTAATAAACAATAAATGTGAAAAATAAGTTTAGCACAGAAATGCTGATTTTGTGATATTGTACATGATTTGCAAGATTATGCAATACTGTATTCAGGTTTAAATTACATGGCTTTACTTAAGTATGTAAAGGCTCAGAATAATGTGCATTAAAGACAGATATGGAAACATTTATTAGATGACTTTCAATTTTCAGTGTGTATCTGTATATGTGAATACTCTTTGTTGAATCTCACCTGTCTTGACCACACATGCACAAGGTTAAATTTTCAAGACTGTCCAGCCATAAACTCCACGCAAAATGTAATTCAATTAATTTTATATGCAAAAAACAATGTTGTTTTCAACAAATAAAGCAATACCAATTAAATAATATCTTGAATCTTGAGTAATTTGTCTTAAAAATGTTTTTTGTTTGTATAATACACTAATTTCCGAATATCAATTTTCCAAAAAACTCCTCGTATATAACATGCTAATTAATAATAATTTTATAGCGATGCATTGAATCTAGAGTAGTATCGAGGATAGAACAAGATATGTTTTGAACATTTATATTTTTGCTGTACCCTTTTATTATTATTTTTTCAACATGAAGTTGTAAATAAAATGTCACAATTTCCTCATGCGCACAGTAAAACTGCCCGTAAGTTCTAGGAGTTGACATTAATTTTTTTTTAAATGTAGTGCTTTCACTTTTAATTAGGCTATATTTTTCGAAGAAGTGAGCAACTCATTTATTGTATAACTTTGTTTTCAACAAACGAAATTGTTGCAACTGCGTGCTAAGATTTCTATTTTACTTCGTTTAAATTTCACTTTTAACTTCTATAAGTCTACTAAAAATTAACATTGAAACCAAGTAAAGAGGAACGATTATTTTTTTAGCATAATTGATATCTTGAAAGATTCGAGCATTCGAGTCGCTTAATAAATCACATAACAGGTCACTCTCATATGAATATTTCTATGGTTAGTGGGAATGCACTTTGCTAACCACTAACTTTGCTACACAACTTAGAGCCGTAATTCATATTTCAAATTTTATACGTCGTTTTTTCACCAGTAACGTTTTTTTCAACAATGATTCGTCATCGACAGGGCTCTAAGTTTGTGGTGTTTAGTTTCCGTAATCGAAAACTAAACGAACACAATTTTAGTATTGAAAGATGTAGTCATTCTTGAGATAGGGATAATTATTTTCGTTAAAATTCCAAAGCTATTTGGCTTTTACGATCCTTCAAAACCATGAAGTAGACGTAAGACTGAATAGCGTTGCTTCGAAAAAGCAACTTCTTGAGAGATTGCTTCCGCATGTTTCGGAAACTCGAATATTCAAGATCAAAGCGTTACAACCGTTGCGCATCAACGCGAAAAGCCAGTGAAGAAAGAGAATATTTTGAAAAGATCACAAATTTCGGATTTTCTTTTATTGCATTTACATAGGGAAAAAGAAATTGCGTGTTAGGATATTTGAAATTTACGGCCGCGTAAGGGCAGAATAAGGAGGCCAAAGATTTTCAATTTCATCCTCGTCGCTCTCGTCGGAAGTCGTTTCTAAGTCGCCAAATCGGCAGGAAGCCTGCTGCCACTATTTACAACCAATAAAAGGATTTTAGAGGGTAAAGAAAAACAAAAAAGAAAAAAAATTCGGAAAGGAAAGAAGTTTATTCTGGAAAGTGTGCCAATGCGGGTCCGAAATGGGACGTTGCGACTGTGACGTCATCTTTTGTGGAACCTCTGCAAAGGGCTGGCACCCTTCCAAATGCACCCCAAATTCATCCGATGAAGGAATTACAGTCCCCCTCATCCTTCTCTGCTTCAAAGTTTGT
Source organism: Argiope argentata (assembly GCA_026289955.1). NCBI lineage: Eukaryota > Metazoa > Arthropoda > Arachnida > Araneae > Araneidae > Argiope > Argiope argentata. Next base: position 3,489,715 of record JAOUZG010047888.1, read on the forward strand.
TTTCAGTTCTGTCTATAATGAAATGAACGTGGAATTTCGAAATGCTACATTTGGCGACGCATCGCCGTTTTGGAACTTGAAAAGAGTTCGAAAAAGTTTGCGAAAACGCCAGTTTTATAGAAAATAATTCTAATAAAATAATACCCCTTCCAATTCGAGGTGTTTTTCTTAACCATTATCTTCAAATTAATATCAACTTTTGACCATATTTGTGCACTTGATTTCAAAATTAACTCTGATATCAGTTAAGGGTTACAAAAAAATTAGTCTACACTTTCTGCCACAATTTACTGAATTAAAACAAATATTTTCAGCCATTTAAAAATTCTCGAAATTTTTATTAAAATGTTTTTAAAAAGTGTACTCGATTTTCCATTGTGCGGTTTGATTTGGATTACTACGAAATCTTTCAATTAATTTTTAGGAATATCATTTTTGACAGAAATTTATAAGCTAATCTAGGTTTTCATTCGGGGTTTTGCGTTAATTAATTCCCTTTGAATATACGAATCAAACTTCCTCTTTTGCTTTATACTTAAAGTATTACTCATCCTTCCTCCCAACACAAAAATTGAAACCTTAGGAAAGGCTTTGAATGTCATAAGTGGTCAGATTTTTATTTTCGGTTTTGAGCAAGCAAGCGCTTTTGAATTCATACTATAATGAAAGAAACCGAATTTGGGTATTGGACGAATTTTTGTAGACAAAATAACAAATCAAAATATGACATAGAATCATACGTTTAGTAAAAAAATATAACATACGTAATTTTATTTATCTAAATCGTTTTGTTTTTGAACTATCGCATTTATATACATACTAATTTATAAACCGACAGAAGGTCAAGGGTCCGGCTTACCTTAATTGGGGCATGGGGAAAAAACTTATTTGGTGCCCTCCGCTTTACTATTTTAGTAATGAAAGGCATTCATTAAAGAAGGAAACATAAAATAAAAATTTCTCTTCGATTTGGGACCCTCCCCCCTCTAATGTGGCCCCCGTTTATTCTTGCCATAGTCAGGCCCTGCAGAAAGATCAAATCTTCTATAAATTTGGCTCAAATTTTGATAATGGTTTATGCTTCAGATTGCTGAATTTTGTATGAAATTTTCTGTTAGATTGAAGCTTTGCAATCCAGCTTTCAATAATTCGTAGCTAGTGTATTCACTTTCATTCAATATTATATTATATATATATATATATATATATATATATATAAGGAAAAAAATTGTGATTGGATTTCGATGAAAATTAAGTAAAACCTACAAATTTGATGAAAAAAAAAAAGCACAACATTTCACTTGTCTTATTCAAACGGATTTTGAAATTCGTTTTCATATACAAATCAGTAATTATCAGTAATTAAAGTGATATTTCGAAAATGGGCTTTTCAGATTCAGAGATGTCTAAAATGTGGAGATCGACATCAAAATTTCGATGTCGATTTTTTTTGACGACTGCAACATTCTACAATTGTAATAAATAAATAATAAATGAAAATGGTACTAGAAGTTGAGAATTTTAGTTGGAATAGAGGATGGTCATTGTTAAACTGACAGTGCTCACAGTGTTCTATAGCGCGATCTATTTGCGAGAATGACGCCACATTTTGTAGGAAGATTAAACAAGACAAGGGACAAAGGATTCAGCAAAAAAAAGTTCTAAAAGTCACAGCTCCACAAATTCCCTTGTGGCGCTGTGTAATAGAAAATAGAGTGTTAACAAATGCAAATCAATATGGAAATAAAATTATCTTTTATTTTGCACATTGAAATTATGTTCAATGTGGCCGCCGTGTTTGTGGACCACATATTGTATTCTGTGCACAGTATTCACAACAGCAGAGTTAAACAGAAACAGCGTTGGACTCACATTCTTTAGTTTGCGAGTTCGAATCTCGGCGGCCGAAGATTCCCTGAATTTGGGGTAGCTGGCACTCGTTAAATCTGTTCGTGGTCACAAAGTCCCCCATGTAGAGAGTAATACCACTGGGAGTACTGGGTCAGAGATGGTCGTTTCTGTTCCAGATCTAAATTACGATCTGACATGAATAAATGAAGTCCGCACCCTAAAAGGGATTTGTGACGTGTGTGTGAGCTAGAAGTCAGACTTCTGCCCACGTGTGCTTAGAGGTCCATACCCTCAGAAGCTACTGCACCCGTCTTTCGTAAAGGACACAAGAACAACAGCAGACACATGAGACAGATGCTACTATCTATGTGAGCTTCTATCAACAGCCAGACATGTCAATAAAAGTACCTTACAATTTTCTTAGGTGGTCCGTATCTTTGAAAATTTTGCGGCTTTACAGAATGTAGAGAGTGTATACATTTTTATGAATCATCCTGTATGATCAATCAATGAAAATACTTTTTAAAGACAAATACAATGATGCAGATCATTTAAAAAATTACAACCTGCTCCGGATTATAATCACTTTATTTGATAAATGAAAACCCAATAATCTACACAAGATCAACAGCATTAAAATTTTCTTAAACTTCGTCTGAGCATTTGGTGATATTTTTTGAAAATAGTATATCCTTTAAATTACCAAAAACCATCCGTATCTCTTAAAATATGCAAATACAGCCAGATAAAGTTAACATTTTACTTATAAAAATAGAACAAAATTTATTGTCTCTCTTGAATTAATTCGAAGACATGCAGTTTTCAAGAAGGCCTGAAGGTATTTTGATGGATAGGAAATTCATCGCCAGTCTGAATTTCTAACTCGGAATGGAAAAAAAGTCTGTGGTGGAAAATCATGCGTCAGCAATTCTCTCCCCCCCCTCAAAAAAATCTTATTCGAGTCTATTTCCTTGGGGCAAATCCAGGACATAATCGTGGAAAAACTTCCAACTCACGATCGAATAAGAAAAATACAGAAATAAAATAGAATAAAAAAAAATGAACGTCTATCTGCTTGCTAACGTGAGAGGAAGATTATATCTCCAGCATGGAAAGAGAGAAAGAAAAAAAAATGTAACTTCTTCAACTACTACATGGAGATTTAAAGACTGAGCTATAATAATAAGACAAAATATAAGATAAGCATTTATATAGATATACATATGGAACCTTCTTTTTTTTGAGGATATTCTTTCTACCGAATGCTTTAAAGTGAAATAAAAACAAAGAAAGGAACCGAAAAAGAAAAGCAAAGAGAAAGGATTGATTCCGGTGGTCTGCGCAAAATCGTGACATTTCATACCGGGAGAGCGTGTAGCCTCTACTCTCCTGTGACTTCGGGGTGGAGATAAATAAATAAAAAAATGGTTCCTGAAAATTCCATTTTTCAATTTTGCGACAGTGGATGGCGGACGTGATACTGGAGTCACCCCCTTCAGGAATCGATAGCGGGGAGGGGTGAAAATGGAGGAAATATCAAAAGTATTTTCCATTTATTTTTTGCTTTCCTTGTTTTTCTAGTTTCTGATATTTTTTTCCACCCATCCCATTCTTCCCCTAAAGAGAGTGTCTACTGAAGAAACAGAAAAACTAATCCACTGCCCTTCCTAAAACATTTTTGACAAAGGCGTTGTCTCAAGGTAAGGGACTTGAAAGTTTATTCTTGGAAAGATAACGCTTTTATTTTACTTTAGGTAATAGACAACGATTTCCTTCTGTTAAAAATACTAGATTAAAAAAAGTTCAAGTTGTTGAAAAAAAGAGACCTGAAATCTTGTACACTAGCAAAACTTGAACACTCGGGCCTTTTCCAGTATCTTGAATTGAGACGATTCATTACTAAGGAAAATGTAAAAGAAAAATAGACCCCTTTGTGTAAATTTTAGAAGGGTGATCTTGCAAACATTCCTCAAAATATTTTATGCTATAAAGAATATGTTGAAAAAAAATCAATATATTGCACTCTAGGCCAGGACTTTTGATTTACGATTAATAATAAAACAATTTAAAGATAAAGATAAAAAAATGGCAGTCTCAACTCTCAAAGTTTAACTGATCGTAATTTGTAAGCAAAATTTATTTAAAATTTCAGTAAATGTAATAATTTTTCTTTATGTAGTTGTTTTACATGATATTTTTGGTTAGTACTTGGTTTCTGAATCTTACTTTAAAAAATATATACATTTATAATTTAACCTCTTCTTATGAACCTAAACAAATTCCAGTCACTAGCAGTCAATATTACTCTAATTTAAGTTTTTAAAAAACAAATTACATTATATGATGGATATTAGCAGAAAAACCTTCAATTAAACATACAATTCAGTACAAAATGATCTATTGGAGCTGATGAATGAAACAATTGTAATTATGAAAGGGTTAAATTTAAAAATGTTTGATTGATTTGCGATAGCTTTTTCTCTCATACGCTTCTTGATTAATTACAACATTTTAATAGTCTAAATAATAACAAGAAGAAAAAGAAACGACAGAAGACTAGAAAACCAAACAGGAAGTACAGAAGTCGTCTGCATTCGCTATAAAACCATTAAATTAAATTTAAAAAGATACAACTGGGGTATAAGAAAGTAATATGTATAACTTAAACAACATTAACAAAGAGAGAGAGATGGACGAATTAAAAATTTTGAGAGAATTTTAATTAAAAACTCAATCTAATTTCAAGATAATTTAAATTTTAAAAAATAGATACTTTCTTAGAGATAGAAAATAATTTTTTACTAGTTATACTTTTGAAAACCAGAAAAATACATTCCAAGTTAAAAAAGACTTTTTGACTGAAATTTTTCGAAAAAACTCAGAAATTTTCCCTCTATGAAAAATAGCTTTTATGGAGCAAGGTCTATTTTGTTTGTAAGATGTAAAAGTGTATAAAAATTTAATCTAAATATATATATATATAATTCGTGATTGCAGAAATTCAGACTCGATTCTTTTGATGGATATAAGTCAAAATATATTTAGTATTATCTTAATGCAACATGGTTTCATTCGAATAAAAAAACTGCGACGAAATGGGAAAATTGTGACGAAGTGTGAAAAACGAAATCAGGGTTCTCTTCTGAAAAATACCCAAACGCTCTGTCCCTTTAAAATACTGATGATTGGAATTATATAACCTTTAACTACTCTGATAAAATACAAGACACAACTGTATTAATTATATAAATGATTACATGCTTTTCTTCCCTTTTCTACAAAAATGTGGATCAGTTGTTCCTATGAGCACTGCAAATCCGAAAAACTGTCCTTCATGCAATTCGCCATCAAGACAAAGAGACCAGCGTTTTTCAAGAGCAGTGTTACTTCTCTTAATGTACATTTAAAAAAATGAAAATCTTTAATATCATACTTAAAAACACTTTAAAAATATCACATATTTAAATTAAAAAAATATTGCTTTTATGTATGTGGATCTTTGGATTCTACTCTAATATTCCTTTGATATTCTTGTTATTTAAGTCAGTGACATACAATGAAATACTTTAAATTTATAAATTTAAGCGAATAATGTAAAAAAAAGTAACTCATACTTTCTTTCGTACTCCAAGATTTTCAAAATAATCTGATTGACTAAATTATTTCTTGTAAGGATTTTTTTTATTTATCACTTTACTTTTTAATAAATACTTTATATTTAAAGCCATGATATTGAAGTTTCAAGGTCTAATTAACATCCATGAAAAGGCAACTGCAAATCACAGCCTAGTAAAAAGGAAAAGAAAGATTATCGGATCGCCACCCATTTACCAAATGCAAACACGACATGAAAGAGACAACAAGAGTTTGCGACAACCGCTGTCATTCCGCCCCTTTCCGCTTCCACACACATCGGTGCGATTCTAAGAAAATTAGTTCGGACTGATGTCGAAACTGTCACGATTCATGAGGATTCTGCTTATTGAGAATTTGTGAAGAATGCGCCATTGCTGATTTTGAACACTTTTCGAAGTGCTGGGACATTAATTTTAGTTTCTGTTTTTGAACCTACGTCATATTAGATTTGATTTGAATTCGTTTGCTTTACTTTCTATACTATTGAGTATTCATTTTCTAATCTAAACTCTAACACAAACAAAAAATACGGCCATTTATTCTAAACACTATTAAGATTATACTGTAAGAAGTGAAAAATTAATTATTATTTTTTCTGAAACGGCCGAGAAATTTAATAAATAATTCCTAGTTTAAAAAAAAAGCTTATGAAATCAGATATTTAGAACGAACATTTATTCTTACGTTAAAATTATTATTTCCTTTTAAATATTTTGTATTCCAGTCGTTTAATATTGCAACAAAATTAGCTCTTCGGAATATTGCAACAAAATTAGCTCTATTGTTATTTATGCTAAATAATTTTGAAATCAGTTTTTTCTCTCAAATTTACTATCAGATGAAGCCATTTGCACCAGATAAAAATCAAATCGAGTCTATCAATTAACCCAATAATATTCTCTAGAATCGAAAGTAAGATAAGACAAGGGAGCAAAAAAACGGGCATCTTAATTCTGACATCATTAGATCTATTCTCTGACTCATAAACTCTTCCACCACTCCATTAGTAAAGAGAAAGAGGTCCCGTATTGGCTTTGATGTTATACTATTAAGGACTGAAGAGCAGCACGTATATACTTATAGCTTATGAAAAGATATCATTTTGTTATCGATTTATGATTCTGCAGTCATCACTACTAAAACAATTGCTTTGACGAAATATTTTGCCACAAAACCATTCATTCTCGGATGATTCCCTATAGATGTCATCTGAGATTAAATGTTATGGTTTGCTATATTAGTTAGATTTTTAGCCTATTGTTCTCCAAAAAGGCGCTATAGTAACTGCTTTTTTGCTTAGAGATGTCCGAAAACGCTTTTTAAACTAATTCTTCAGACATGAAAGAAATTAAATGGAATATTGCAACAAAATTAGCTCTTAAGTCGATTGGACTTAAGAGTCTTAATATTCAGTTTGCAATCTCTAAATAGGGGATGTCTCAAGTTGTAACTTTGAAAACTGAACTCCTAAGTCATCACATAGTTTTTATACGTGACATTTTTTTTATTAATTCTTGGAAGAAAAAGTGTGGGAAGGTAAGTTTCACTCATATTTTTCGAGTTTGGGCCTTTTGGTTAAGATGAAACATTAACAGGGCATTGGAATTATCGAAAATCTATATTTAGGAAAAACAAAAACAAAGAGAGAAGAGTAAATATAATGAATAACAACTTAAAATGTGTTGTCATTCCTTACATGGATTTTTAAAAAGTAGGAGTTGAAAATTTCAAATTATGCTGATTATCTTACTTGATAATAAATATTCTTTTCACCAAAAAAATCTATGGAGTAGGGATTCTTCGAAATATCTTTGATTCCATTTCTCCTGAACTGCCCAGAGGAAATCCATTGATTTTGATTCGGTATGATTTTATTCCAATGCCGGCATGATGTATCTTTCCCCGGGCAAACTACTGCGGACTGCGAATTCTTTTACTCCGAGAAAGAAAGCAGCCAGTGAGATGTGCGTTATATTTCTGCACATGATTCGCATTTATATTTCACAAATTCAACGTGGAATATTCCAAGTGACATTTCTCCAATCTTTTGGGAAAGGGTGGATGGATTTCATGATGGAATGCACGTAGCCAGTGGCACGGAACAAAATGCAGGAAAATAAAAAGCCGTAGTTCTCTTTCTTTCCCGAATTTATGGGAGGCACAAACGATCGTGAGGTGACTTCCGATGGAGGGCCCCACCCCGCCCAACAAAGCGGCTCTCCTCCTCGCAGAGTGTGTGCAATGGAATAAACAGAAGTCTCACATCAATCGCGTTTTCTTTAGGTATCCAAAATATGGATCGATCGTACATTTGAATTCGGAGTATATGGTAGAGCTATCTCGACATCATATAAGTATAAAAGACTTAACTGCTCTATAGCAGGCATTAAAGACACCAAGAAACATTTTAATATTATAAACAAACCGGAAAAGGAAATTATTTGTTATAAAAAACCGTTTTTTACTTGTAAAACGTAAATTTCTGGACTGTCATTTTCGTATGTGAATTTTATAAGATAATTTCTAAGAGAAAATATTTGCAATTCAGGAGAGAAATTTTGTGCTTATTCATTAGTATTATATATTAAGTATAGTAAACATTTCCAAAAATTAAAAAAAATGTAGAGTGGTGTAACAATTTACGAATAAAAAAAGTAAAATTTGTTTATTGGAGACCGAGAGAGTGATATCCAATCTATGATAGTTTTATGGGAATCTTCTTTTTAAATAAGACTACAACTATTATAAGAATTTATGAAGTTGAACTGAAAAGATAATAACGATAAACCTTAACCCTTTCGTGACGGACGTGCCATATATGCATCACCTACGGATATTTCTCACATCTGGGCGCATCACCCGTGCATCGAACCTGAAGTTGAACTCATGGGACGATGATACATAAATGCCTTGTAAGCTAGAACAAGTTTTAATCGCCACTGGATAACTCCCTGCGTCCGTTACTTATAGAATGAACATAGCTTTAGTATCTTGACCTTCAGCCAGCTCATATTCTGCTTTATATGACTTAGCAACTTACTTTGCTTTTTGTAATAAGAGAATAAATAATTCAAATAATGAAATATTGATTTCCTTTTGTCTGAGCACTATTGTAACTGAAGAAAATGAACGTTGTAAGAAGACGTTGCAAAATGTGTAAAGGGGGATTTTTTCTAAAGTATCTTATCCTCGAGCATATCTTTACAATTCACTAAAGCCCCACCTGTTTGCCCTGCAATTATCATTTCCAATTACCACTAGAGACCACGGTAGCCAGGGAATAAGGGCTTAGCTTATGGTCTGCACTGTTTATGTTCGAGCACCGTTTTGTAAGGGGGGGGGTCTGTTGCACGTTAAATCAGTCCATGGTCAAACGTCCTATCCCTGGTGTGGTGTGATGTGGAAAAGGGAGTGCCAGATCAGGTGTCATTCTCGTCATCTGACCGTGGTTGAAAATTACAAAGTCAGTCTCAAAATTTAGAACGGGAGGTAAATATAACTTAACCAAGCATCTAATTACGATTTTCTATCCAATTGCTAATTCCATCGAAGTACATAAATTAAATTTTAGAAAAATGTGAAATCGGCTTCAAAGCCCAGATATTTTTTTCTATACAATAGTTTTAAAAAAAACTTTTAAATTAAGCTCAATCACACACCACTCATTATTCAAGTATTGCACTTTAAATACTTGTTGCCATTTTGTGTAAAGATAAACGTAAAAAGATTTTCAAAAGCCTGCCAAATTGGCTGCAAAGATGTTCCATCTAGCAACCCTTATCTGTGATAAAGATCATTTTCCTCACTTGCCTATTTTCTTCTTCTTCTTTTTTTTCTTTTTTTTTTTTGCTCAAAACCCTGTTCCACTCAGAAAAGTAAAGGTTACATGTGTGCAAGCAAACGATTAAAGATAATTTAGTTTTTAAAACTCCCCGTTTCTTTACTTTTTTCCTTTTCTTTTTTTATTCTCAGGGGAATCATTTGACTAATGAAAAGTTCTTATCTTGGAACAAATAGAGTCGCAGTTGATGAGGAGGGAGGGAAGTGTGGGGGGAAGAGATGTAATCCGGAATGGTCGCAGAAAAGACGTATACACAAAACAACCTAGAATTCTAAAAAAAAAGAAGGAAGAAAGTATTTGTTTTAATTTTAAAGAGTTTTGTTTCCCTTTTTCTTAAAAGAGAAAGGTTAAAAGTTTTAAATTAATCGCTGTGGCATCGCATTATTAATATCGTCTTTATGTTTACATTTTATTTGTTTAGAAAAAAGAATTGTTGGATCGTTAATTGAAGTAATTTTTTTCACTTTACCTTTTCAGTTTTTCTAACTAATGTTAGAATGCAAAGCTCATTGGGAGAGATCGTTTCTTCCTCACTTCCAAAAGCATTAAAGTTTTTTGCAAAACTTATAATGGAAGAAAAATCTAGTCTTTTGAGTAAAATTAAAAGAAAAAATATTTTCACTATGTTTTGTCAAGAGAAAGTATTACAATAAGCTTCCCTTCCTTTTTTATGTGCTTAAAGAGATATCAATAATAATAATAAATAAACTATTGGATGGCATCATTAAAAAAATTCAGTATAATAATTAATATTCTGAACGCATTTCCATATAAAAATACTACATACAAATACAATCCAAATTATATAAGAACTGCTATTATTCTTTTGTTCGAGAAAAAAAATCCTGAGCTTTGAATTTTATTTAAAAAGTTAAATAAATGGGCAAACAATAAATTGACAGCAAATTCTCATTAAGAGTATTTCTAATCAAATACTTCAGTCTTATTATATATTAGACATTAATCAAGCAAAAATAATAATTTTCCAAGAATAGTTGCTGAAATATGAGTGAATGAATTGTCCTTTGTAGGGAAATTAGCTGTCTTGTTAGAATGATTGCAACATATTGATTGTTTCACCAAATATTTAATGGTTTTATTCAAAATATAAAGCGATGACAATTATCGTTAACTCACTGCAATTCCAGTAACTTATATAAATGAGAAGAACTTTTAAATTCAGTTTTTGATAGGTCTTAGAAAAATGTGTTTTTTTTTAGTTCCCAACAATTTATTTTAACTTTATTATTATTTATCGAGTTTTATATTTTTCAAAGCACAAAATACAAACATCTGGCTTTACTTTTCATTTCTTTAAATTTTTTTAGGAGCTTCGTGCTTATTTCCTGAGATAGATTGTAACATTCTTGTGATTTTAGACTTGCATCAAACCTGCAAAACGCACTATCTTTGATATAAGAATAATTTAAAACGCTCTGTAGGACAAATGATTGAAAAAAAAGTTACGAATTCTGGAATAAAGTCTAACAATAGTTGCTCACTATAAAAAGGGTTTTCAAAAACTAAATTAAAAATCAATCGAAATTTTGTCGTTTATTCTCAATAACTAGCGAATTTATTGTTATTCAAATTTAAATACCGCAGATTAAAAAATATTAGATTTTCGATGTTTCAGTATTATTTCGATAAAAAAAATTTCTTCAATATTAGAAATTTTTTAAATTTTTTTAATACAATTGGATATATAAGAAGATTTTTTAGTATTTATTTGCTATTGAAATGATCAGCGGACAGCCTAGTTGTCGATTTTACATTATTAATAAATTTTAAATATTATTAAGTTTAGGTTTTAAAATATTTATTTTTGAATTTTTGATCCAAATTTAAAAGACGTTTATCGTATTTATATTATTTTGATATGATTTTAAATATTTGTAACTTTATTCCAAACAATGGTGAAATAAAATTGTAAAGAGCAAATGGGCAAAATAAGAATAGCGTTTAACAAAATAATTGCTAGTTTGTCATGCTAGTTTCAAATTACATGCGTGTCCAGATTTTTAAAAAGATACACAGCTTGAATCCTATATTTGCCATAAAATAAAAACCTATACTTTTGAATCCTATACTTTTTGCCATTAAATAAAAATAAAGATTAAATGAAATCTGCTATGCATATTTCAATGTATTATGCCAGAACATAATTTCCTGAAACGGTCTACCAACACATGCAAATTATATTTTTATTCATTTTAATTGTTTCATTGAATTAGTAATTTTAGTATTGCAAACCATAAAAAAAACCCCTTGGTCTCGCATTTATTGTTTTAAAAAATATCACATTTCCTATTTATTTCATTTCATATAATCACGTGATCACAATGACATTTTTCTAGGTTTGATTGGCTGTAGTTACTAACCTATTTTTTAAAAAAATCAGAGAGTTTGCAAATGGGATCACATCGCTTTATTAAAAACTCATTTTTTTAGGTGCTCGTGCAAATAATAAAATTTCAATTTTTTGCCTACGGATGTTTGTTGACGCCAAAAACCTCATCCCAAAAACAACATCATGTTCTTACTTGATAAAAACAAGGTATCATAAATCTAAATGAAATAAATTTGAAGTAAATTTCTAAGTCGGGGTAATTTTTTATATTAATAAAATATTATGAATATTTCCTTTATCATTTATAAATAAAAATTACAGCACTTGAAATTAGAATAATATATAAAACACACATTTACGAAAAAATATAGTACAAATTTATATATTTTTATGCATGACAGTTAACCCCTTCCAGTCTTAGAATTTCCTTTTTAAAATTCATTTAAAAATAAGGTTAAGAATTTTCCAAGAACCATTAAGCGCAAAATAATCAATACAATTACAAAGATTTCCTATTAGCAAACAGCAACGATTTTGAATTTACCTTTTGAGGGGAACTATGTACCATTCTTATTTCTTGGAAAAAATGAAATAAAAAGTCACGCCAAGTTGCACCTCAACCGTGACCGGTGCCAGGAATCGAGTGCAATTCACGTGACTCCATTCCCCCGGCGTCCAGTGGGTGAGCTGATTAGAGATTGCTTCGCTTCTAATTCTTTCGGAGAAAATAGCGAGAAATTTCGAAGGCTTATACAAATTGCTTTCTTATCTCTTCTCTTAAAGGAAGCTTATGTTTCAAGAAAAGGCATTACAGCTAATGGGTTCCTAACAGAATTTAAGACACCAGAGACGAATTAACATTTTCGGAATGCATTCGTTTTTTAGCAAATTTCTTTAACATTATGGAAACGCAGAAACGAGATATTTTTCAGAGTTCATAAATATTTTTACGTAATCCTATTAATGAAATTTCATATGCAAATTATGGATTTACTTTCTTTTGTCACAGCTTTTCCCCCACTGATTAGACAGCAAGATATTTGCAATCACATTGCCAATAATTTTAATTTCTTTCTCATTCATTTTAGACAATCTTTTTTATGGAAAGCTTAGCGTAGGTATAAAAAAGGCGTTTCATTTGAAAATTAATTAAAATTTTAAGTCTTTTATAAAATTTTTAACTGTAATTATTCATTTAAATGTTTTTTGTGTTTAATAATTGAATTAACAACAGTTAAAATTATTCAATTTAAAAGCAAATAATTTATGCAGTCACGCAATTTGACAACATTTATTAATAACGAATATTGATATTAGAATAGTTTATGAAAATCCTAAATAAGTCAACATTGATACTTCCTTAGACTACACAGACGTCTTTCACCTACCACATAAGTAACTTAAAATGAAGTAATTAATTTGATGGAAATACGACATTATAATTTTTCTCCGCAAAGCTTTAAGAAAATAGCTGGACATTATCACTGTATCATTTTGGAGTAACTACTTATTGCTTATCAAATGTTAAAAATTTTATGAAGGGAAATGCAAAAGGCATTAAGAATGGCTCAAATTTCATGGAATTTTATCATGTCGTTGCATGATGGGGTTTTTTTTGGATGAAGTTTTTGGCGTCAACAAAAAATACGCAGGTGAAAAATATAAAAATTATATCTGCATGAAAAAATAATCAGCTTTTAATAACATGTTGCCATTGCATTTACAAAAGCTCTGATGAAAAAATATAAGTTAATGACTACAGCAAATAAAACCTAAAAAAATGTCATTTTGATCACTTGATTATATGAAAGCAGCTGAAAAAGTTATTAAACGACTGATAAAATTATTATGTCTCCAAGAGACGTCATGACAATACACATTTTCCAGATTATTCATCTTATCATTATAATTATAACGAGCAATGCATTTTTCTATCAGCATGCAATTTGAAAATCCTATTATTTACTACATTTTGACAAAGAGAATTTTTGTTCTTTCTTACGTTCAGTTCTTTGTTTTCTCTAAACGTACCTGACTATCTTAATCACTATCGTAAGCACTATCTTAATCACACGAAACACTTATTTCTTATTTTAGAATGAAAAAAAAATTTCGATAAAAAATACTTTTAAGTTCCAGTAAAAATTTTTATTACATTTCTCATACATCCTAAAAATATGTCTCAATACTTCTATGCGACAAAGGCGATTTTGAAGATATATTGCAGAGAAGAGTAAAGCAAACAAAAGTGTACTCTTAAAATATCTACCTGTAAAATATTAGTACATGAAACATAAATAATTACAAAAATGGAGTAAATATTTAATATTTTATCCTATCAAAGTATTAATTATAAAACATGGATTCAAGTGCTGATAATTGTTCGTGTTAATTCAGTGATGTATAAATGTTTTGCTAGTCTTGGATTAAAAATGGGAAAGGCAAATAGAACAAATTATAGCCGAGTGACATAATGTAAAAAGTATTTAAAAAAATTTGAAATCCTTTTTGAGATTGTTTAAATGGAATGTAAACACATTTCATTTTGCTGAAATAATATATGTTCTAAAATGAAATCAAAAACAGCATCAACAAGCAAAAACCAAAAAATCAATCAGTAAGATTCTTACCCATTTTGCACAATTTAATGAAACATAAATATTTAAATAATTTGTGGAAGGAAGAGCAGTGCTTATTTGCTTAGATGGACGTTTAATTACTTCATGCTAATACTGAAATAGGAGAGAATCAAATTTTTTAAAGAGATGGGAAGGTAACGATGAATTTTACTCTATTGATCAATTAAATTAAAAAGCGATATATGATATATCGTATTTTAATATTGACAACAAATAGACCAAGAAAAGAATCCCAGATTCAAAAGAAAGATGATGATACATTGAATTTTGCAAATGAGAGAACAGACAGACAGACATCATTCAGTTTTGCAGAAAAGAACTGTGATAAGCATAAGCATTGCGAAACAAAATGGCTTTTACGACTCGAGACAAATTATTTATCCTTTGTTTGGATAAATTTCAAACAGGATTAAATGATATTTTATCAGCAATAAAAACACAATAACCTATCGAAAATCTCTTTTCATGTTTTGGTTAAGAAAAAACAACGAAACAAAAAACAATAACTAAGTATCGAGTTCCAAGTTCCACTGAAGAATTGCTGTCTATATTATGCTGCTGTCTTTTAATTCTTACGAGACACCAATTTCCTTTTAAGAATATGTTGTGGAAATCTGAAAAGCTGAGGTTATCTTAGGTATCATTCTTGTCATTGACTATACACTTAAGTGACAAAATTCATGGGATGACTGTTAATATCGTGTCGGTACTCCTTTTACCTGGCGAAGTGCAACAACTCGACGTGTCATGGAGTCCACAAGTCGTTGGAAGTCCTCCGCAGGAATATTGAGATATGCTGTCTGTATAGACGTCCATAATTGTGAAAGTGTGGATGGTGCAGGAGTTTGGGAACGAACGGACCTTTCGATGATGTCCCATCAATGCTCGATGGGATTAATATCGGGCAATCTAGGTGGCCAGATCATGCGCTGGAATTGTCCGGAATGTTCTTCAAACCAATCGCGAACAGTTCTGGCCCGGTGACATGGCGCATTGTCATCCATAAAAATCCCATCGTTGTGTGGGTACGTAAGTCCATGAATGGCTACAAGTGATCTGCGAGCAGCTGAACATAACCATTTCCAGTCAATGATCGGTTCAGTAGCACCAGAGGACCGAATCCATGCCATGTAAAAACAGCCCACACCATTACGCAGCCACCAACAGGTTGAGCAGTGCCTTGCTGACAGTTTGGGTCCATGGCTTCGTGGGGTCTGCGCCACACTCGAACTCTAACATCAGCTCGTAACAACTGAAATCGTGACTCATCTGACCTAGCCACGGTTTTCCACTGGTCTAGGGACCAGTCGATATGCTCACAAGCCCAGGAGAGTTGCTGCAGGTGATATCGTGCTGTCAGTAAAGGCACTCGAGTCGGTCTTCTGTTGTCATAGCCCAAGGATGACAAATTTCGCCGAACAGTCCTATCGAACACGTCCCTCCTACGTCCCACATTGATTTCTGCAGTTAATTGACGAAGTGTTGCGTGTCTATTAACATTGACCATTCTACACAGACTTCGGCGGTCTCGGTCATTAAGTGCAGGTGGTCGCCCACTGCGCTGTTCATGATGGGATGGGATGCCTGAAATTTCATACTCTCGGCACACTCTTGATACTGTGGATCTCGTAATGTTGAATTCCCTAACGATATCCGCAATGCAATACCCATGCGTCTAGCTCCAACAAACATTCCACGTTCAAAGTCTGTTAATTCTTGTCGTGCCGCCATAAATCACGAAAAACCTGTTCACATGAATAACTTGCACACAAATGAAAGCTCTGGAAAACGAACTGCGCATTTATACTTTTTCGCTGCGATACTACTGCCATCTGTATATTTGCATATTGCTATCCCATGACTTTTGTCACTTCAGTGTATTTTGGAATTATGGGATCTGTATTAAAAATAGCATTTGTGGAATTTATAATTAATATAACTGTATCTTACTGAAGAACAAATATATTTGCAGATCTCATATAATATATAGTCATATAATATATATGTTGCGGTGAAACCTTTATAAGCCAGACAGCAACCCTCGAGCTGAAGTATAGCTTTTGCTCAATGATCAGGTTACTCGGCTACAAACCGTACAGATTGCGAGTTCGGGTCTAGTGCTTCTGCATCTGCCTGAATGGTAATCCGACGACGTTGAATAAGCAATCTTAGTACGCAGCTTTTTTCAGCAGTTGTGGTGTCCTCTATCAGCAGCAAATGCCGCGAGGAGCATTAAATACAACAGCTAACATGACCATTAAACTCTCTCACACACACGTTGTCTAGTTCACGCTGTATCGTTTGTCTAACCACCGACTCACTGATGGGAGATTATGTGGTGAAAGCTTTATAAGCGAGATAATAACTCTCGAGATGAAGTGTCCCTTTTACTCAATGGTCATGTTACTCGGCTACTAAACCTCAGATTGCGAGTTTGGGCCTAGTACATCTGCATCCGCCTCAATG
Organism: Argiope argentata; assembly: GCA_026289955.1. NCBI lineage: Eukaryota > Metazoa > Arthropoda > Arachnida > Araneae > Araneidae > Argiope > Argiope argentata. The sequence goes on from JAOUZG010047888.1 coordinate 3,506,498, forward strand.
TTTTAGTTTACGAAAAGCCCACGTTTCTCTCTTAATAAAAATGTCCTTTTCAACATGTAAGATAGTTCTTATTTGATTTCAGTCTCTTTTCATCACTACTCACTATTTCCCTCTAGCTTCACAAAAACTTAGTATGCGTTTATTCCCCTTATCATGGTGAAATGGTATGAGAGAATATGCCTAATTTTAGAGAATTTTCCTATGGTGGTATCAAATAAAAAAAGAAAGGTAATTTAAATAATAATTGTTTAATATTATATTCAGTAACAACATATGTACTTGACTATTAAGTGAAAGTAAAAACTCTGTTGATATAGCATTTTCCCTCATGGTTAATGACTTATATTTGACTAGGCATATTCCTGAGGGTAGATTAAAAAGGGTCGGAAGGGGTAGAATATGAGTATTTTTTAGTTTCCGAATAAGTAAGTTTGCAAAAATAGAAATTTTATGAATGCTAAAATATTAGGATCATACTAATATTTTATCAGGCCCAATTGGTCTGGTTTTAGTCTATTGCACGATGATCTGCTAATCCGAAAGGAGTAAGATCTTGAAATGTCACCGGAGAGCGAATCATTCATTCACTGAATGGTTACAATCACGGCCAGAATAGGGGCTTTTATTAGGAGTATTATTTTGAATAAAATGAAATATTTAAATAATAGACAAGCACACTAATGGAATGAATAAATTTAAATTAAAACATAAAGAGAGCAATAAAAAAGCATGAATACAAGAAGGAAATCCCAACGAATAAAGGACGTTCTGTATAACAATATCAAACAACGACGTATTATATTTAAAATACATTCAATTGGCAAAAATAAAAGTGAAAATAAAAAGCTTAAAGGAAAAAATAAGGAACAATTAATTAAAGATTTCAAATATGGCAAAAGCAGTAAAAAGAATTAAAAGTAAATAATGACCATGTGCTGGAACGTACAAAAATTTTAATAACCATAAAGTATTTAATGAATTATAAATATAAAATATTATTCCTAAAATATTTTTTAATAAATAGTAAATTCATAAAAAATTAGTTAAAAATATTTTTAATATCTCAAAATATTATCCAAGTGAACTAATAAGATATTAGCAGTATATTTCATTTCTTTACTTAGTTACTGGAATATTTAGAAACGTCGAGTCTCTGCTTTAATAATGTCATGTGCAAACGGGGATAACGAACTATCTGGTGTCAATAATAGATTATTAAAAGTAAAAATATATTTACTGATTTATTTAAACAAAAAAAATATTAACCTGATTAAAATTGCGCTGAAATACGAAGACCCATTACCATCCAATGAAATCCAACCAATCATGATTTACCATTCAATGAAAAGAGAAGCTTGTAAAATGTGTACTGCCTAACTTTGCGAAATGTATGAACTCCCCACTTCCAGTAATTTATATATATATATATATATATATATATAAATAAATAGATATATATATATATATATATATATACATATAATTTTGAAAATTAAATTTATGTTTACCGATTCCAAATTTAACTTAAAAATTCAATCGAAAACAATTTTTTTCTCTTTCCAAATATTTTTAATACTACAAGCGTAAAAATAAATTGCATTAAGAATTATTTGTTCAGCGTTTACTGACTATGTATTTACCCATGGAGGAGGACAACATTCTGAACTCTTGCCCCCCTCCCTTTCATATAAGAGTTTCGCATCGCCGACAGATTAAATCGCGTTCCAGGGAGGATAAGAAGGGTGTTTAGTCACCTGTCACGATCGTCGCTGCGAGGAATGCACTTAATATTCCAAGTTCATTAACTTTAATGAATGTGTAACTAGATATTTTGTAATTAGTAACTCCTCAAACAAACGACAAATTTCATTCCCAACGTATTACTTTAAATTTACGGTTGGGATCATTTCGCTCAGCTCGACCTCCCGCCACCCACTCCGGTTTGCTCCAGGAACTATTTGCTCCGTTCATCACGAATCTCAGGCCGGAATCAAAGTTTTTGGCAGGATTCAAGTCTATTTATTAATTAAACACATCAAAATTTTCATTAAAATCTAGTTTACTCGTCGCACGTCCTATGAAACCGAAAACTAATAAATGAACGTTGACGATTCTTCCAATTTATACCTGTATTTGTTACTTATATTTTCGATGCTATCATTTATGTATTCTAAACTACGTTAATGTTTGTTTATAGCTAATCAGTAAAATGTTTTTGACAAATATATTCGATAGGAAAGAATAACAAAATTTTGCGTTATGATAAGTTTATTCAATGACAATCATTATTTTTATATAATATCTGTTTAATTAATGGATTTAGAATTATTATCCTGTCAAAACATGATGTTGTTTTGAGGATTAGCATTTTGGCGTCAACAAATATCTGTTGACGAAAAGTAAAACGAAAATCCGAAGGCGGAAATTTTTTTAAAAAAATTAATTACTATCTGCTTAAACATCTAAAAAAACAGCTTTTAACAACGCGTTTCCATCACATTTACAAAAAAATCTGATTTAAAAAAATAAATTAATGACTACATAACCCCCCCCAAATGTCATTTTGAGCATGTGATAATATGAAATGAAATAAATAGGAAATGGGATATTTTGTTAAACAATAAATCCGAGACAAAGTTGTCTGGATCGTTTGCAATAAATACTAAAGTGACTCATTCGATGAAACAATGAAAATGAATAAAAATATAATTCAACTTGCAAGAGTACGTGGTGCTTGGTGATACAAGAAATGATATTCTGACATGATACATTGAAATATGCATAGCAGATTTCCTTTTAATCTTTTATTTCTTTATACATTTTAAATTATTCCTTTTTTATGATGTCAATTTTTATCCTGCATGAATGATCGAATTCAAAACATGCATGTCCTGTTGCTATTATTTGATAATTCTATGATTTAGATATTGCAATTAGGAAATTAAATATCTAAATGATAAAAATTCTGATGAAATTAATAAAATGTCTCCAAAATCTGACTATATATTTATTCTATTATTTAAAAAAATTGACTATTGAAATGCCACAATTCTGTGTATTTAAGTCTCAATTTGCTCTGTAAATTTCTGTATTCAAAATCCAGTTTTACCCAAATTTCGTCATATTCTGATTCTGATGGACATTAAATCTGTATGGAAACTGAGTGGTGTGGAACATAGCAATCGAGTGCCCCCTTCTTTGAAGTCCTCATTACCCGGTCTTTTTAACTTTCGAGAATACGAAAAGTAGAGGGAATATTGTAACAGTAAAAAAAATCGCAGATTTTGAAGAATTTACAAATTTAGATCACCCTGAGTTCGAGACACGTATTTTTAGCACTAAGGCTGTTTGCTCTTCTGTCTGTGTGAGACAATTCAAAACCGTTTTGACCTAATCGTGTTTAGCATAGGAATTTTACACCAAATTTGGGTACTTACGTATTAAGCCGTCGATCATTTTCTCCAAATCAAAAAAATGGTCGCCAATAGATTGCCTACGGGCCAAAATTGGTTTACCACGTATTCAAAAGCAGTAAAGTATTTTGGCCATCTAAATGAAATTTGGCATGGGTGGCGCGTTGTTGCCGGATTGATGGTCTTATACGCAAGTACCCGTCTCTATTCGGTATAGAGATTTAATATCTGTATTGCAGGCATCTGTCAAGTTTTGAGTAAAATTCAACAAAGGGATGAAAATTGGTCAGCGAGTACTTTCAGAAGCATATAAACACGATAATCCAAAAGTGCGTTGGATTTAAATATTCGAAATTGGTATGTGATTTTTAACTACAGTTGCAAGTATAAGCACGTTTAAAAATCTAATTCAATTTTTAAAATGCCATTAATCAGGGATTAATCGTCAGAAACCACACCAACGATCTCACTAATGATCACAATCAACGAATCAAAGCGTTCTTTGGAATTCAGTGATAACATTTTATTAGAGAGTATGCTAGAAACTTTAAGAGAAACTTCTCACACTGGAATTTTTTTTAAAGGATGCGGTACATCTTAAATATCTGGGGTACATATGCCTTCATTTATCTAAATCCTTAAGGTCTTTAAATTTTAAAAATCGTCAAATGAATGACTGAATAATGCTAATTTTGGTATTTGGCTCAAAATAACCTGCATATTTTTAAAGTAGTGGGCAGTATTTTAGCTTTTTACTTTTTGTAATTAGCTGAAGACACTTAGTTATGAAAAGGGTGTTCCAAAATAACACGACATGATTTGAATTCGCTTCTATTCTTGCATAAAATGTTGGCAATCCTATTAAAAACCATTTTACAGATGATAATTTTGTACAAGTAAAAATGAAGTGTTACTCGATAGAACAAAGCGTTAAAAATATGAATTACGTAAAAAACTTTTTTATTCCCTTTAAATTGTTGTATTTTTATTGAACCCTGAAGTAGGGAATAAAACCTTTCGTACAGTTAGTGTACCAGTAGTATCTGAGTACATCTTTAAGGGGAGTTGTTTTTTTTTTATTCTTCTAGGATATTCATGGTGTCTTCGAAGTATCCCCTCCTGCCCCTAATCCACCTTGGTCTCCTGAAGAGGAAGGTCGGCGATGCCTCATTCTTCATCAGCGTGGACGTTAGGAGTCGTTTGCAGTTTCTCCGGACGAGGGTGTTAGTGACAGAATAAATCTTTCGAAAATGAGACGTGAGAACGACTCCAGCTAATGCTTCCTTGTCGTCGCTCGAGAAGTTTTGTTAGATGGATGGAAGAAGGGGATGACACGTGACCCGCTCACGTTCGTTGGCGAGAATGGAGATTTCGGAAAAGATTATAGAGAGGGGGAGGGGTAATTAGTTTCTATTGTTAACTTCAGAGGTTTTGTTAGAAATTATAGTTAAATAAATATTTTTTTTGCTTCAACTTTAATATGAAATCATTGTATCATATTATTTAGTGTCTAAGATGGTCCTGTATAAAATAAATACAGTCAAATCTGTAAACCTTAGTAAACACTACATTTATATTAATCGACATCACCATAAATATCCTTTCTGAACTTAATAGGATGACTTAGTAAGAAGATGTCGATTTCGGAACTATATATATTTGCGCAATATTGTCATAAGTAACTTATGTACGTATATAAGAATGTATTTTTCGCAAAAGAACAACACATTGATAAAGAGAGGAAAGTACCAATTCATCCTCGTTATCTGATAACATTTCAAAACTATGAAATTAAAAACCTTATCCTTCACTAACTCAGATTTAATAATGGGTGTTAACAAAGCAAAATTAAATCAAATAATGAGTTCATTTCTAGTAGTAAATGGCTATCGCCTTTTCCTGGATGCTTTATGGTGTTTGCTGTTTTTTATCGAAACTTGTCACTTATTTTAACTATCGACTTTCGCTTTACAATAAATTTGGAACACTTGGCAATTAAGCTTTAGTTTCAGGTACAATCACGCTCTGTTTACCGTGATTTTTCAACTGCACACGTAAGTAATTCAGATTGGATAAATGCCGGAGAATAAAAGAGAAGACTCCTGTCCAAATAAATGGACAGTTTGTCTGTACGTGCGACATTTTTTCTTCTTCTGTTCGACTCGGAAATCAGGTAAATAGACCGGTAAATGGCGTCTTCTTCTCCACCCCCCTTTCCTTTTCTTGTCCGGATGCGTATCCCTTTTCCCTTCTATCTTTCTGTTTCTTTATTCCTTCTTTCGGTCCCGGCCTTCTTTGATTTGGAGCAATTTAGATAAAAGGATCTTTCTGATTGCTCGTTATCATATTCTCGCGACGCGTCATTTCTTTTTCTTGCGAATAAAAAGCTGTTTTGTGAAATAAATGGACTTGCAGGGCATTTTATGTAAAGTCTCACATAAAAAAAAACGTTTTGGAATAAAACTTTTTTTTTCAACAGCAGTTTTTTTTGTTTGGTTTTTTGATACATTGAGGTATGCCAGAAAAGCAAGTCACTCTTAATCAACAGCGACTTTCTACAATAAATATTCAATTCTGTTGGATCCCTCCGTTCACATTGTTTAGTTTTGATGAATTAGCTCCATTTATTTTTTCAGTCACAATATTAGAAACCAAGTAATGAATTTTTATCATGTCAGAACACGATGTTGTTTTGGGGATGATGTTTTTCACTTCAATAAAAATCCGAAAGCGAAAGATAAAAATTTTATTATCCGCACGAGGATATTAAAAAATCAGCTTTTAATAATTCGATGCCATTCCATTTACAAAAGCTCTGATTAGGGGAAATAAGTTAATGACTACCGCAAATAAAACCTTAAAAAATGTCATTTTGAGCTCGTGATTACATGAAATGAAAGAAATAGGGTGATTTTTAAAAAACAATCTATGCGAGACAAAGTTTTTTGGATCTTTAGCAATACTAAAGTGACTCATTCAATGAAACAATGAAAATGAATAAATACACAATTTAACTTGCAAGAGCACGTGATGCTGATCCGTTCAAGAAAGGATGTTCTGACATGATGCATCGAAATATGCATAGCAGATTTCATTTTTATCTTTTTATTTACTTATGTTTATGTCATATATTTCAAATTCGTGATAGCTAAAAAAATAATTAACATCATCAGAAAATCATTAAATTGAAAAAAAGTAGGAACAACTTGTTTATAAAGATCTGAAGATATAAGACTAGTACACACAGAAAAAACTACAATTATTTTAACCTTTCTTTGAATGATGATAAAAATTTTCATCATAGCATTGAGTGAATAAAATTTTCTACCCAGAACATGTCTACTGTAAATTGGCTCTTACTGGCACAAATTTTCATGACTATTACGTAATAAGTAATAAAGCTGTAAAAAATCAAATGCCACTGTCATTATAGCGGGGTTGAACTCATCATTCCATGGTTTGTTGTGGTTACAAGATATAAAAATATTTAAGAAATCCTAAGTAACAAATCTAAGGGGCATTAAAGATTTTGTTCTCAAATTAACGTGTAAGTTTGTACGATGTAGAATATTTCCATTATAATGTTTTTTTAATCATTTATTATTATATATTTTTACTAGGATTTTTTAGAATCATTTTTCATTCAATATGGAGCATGAATTTTATCACCCTGATTTATTTCACACAAAAAAAGAAAAAAATGGCATGCAAAGAAAGGTTGATGCGGGTGAATAGATATTAAAGGATGTTAAAGAACTTTGAATAATAAATTAATTTTAGACAATTGTTTTTTTTTAATATACTAACAAAAATATTTTTTTAAAAGACTTTTAAAATATTCATATTGTTACCCTTATAATTGATAAAGGTATCTGTTTTGGAATTCCTACTATTAATTGCACTTTTGCATTATTAATTACTAATAATTAGTAAAATAGTTACAAACAACAATGGAATACGATTTCACCAAAATGGGCTAGCATCTTAATCATACAATTCTTTACTTAACGCTAAATGAAAATGAAATTTCATTCCAAATGGGTGTTTCAGAATCTCCTCTCAAACTCTCGAAATTAAGGTTAAGTGATTACACTTCATGACAGTCTGCTGGAATTAGAAATTGCAGAATTAATCATTCTCGAACAAATTAGCGAATTATCCGTATTCCTCTGGAAGGTTTCTAGAATTGTTTCGTGCCTTCCAATTTAAAACCAATTATTCCTTTGGAAAACAATGTCTTTTCTTTTGGAGGCGTCTGTAATCAAGCGCCGCCAGCCAATTAGTGCTCGCTTTCACAGACGATAACCATTTTATTCACGAACAGTTCATCATCGACCAGCGAGTGATGTCATTAACCATTCATGGGATGCATCGATCGCTTACGTGAATAATTAACCGCTTCCCTCTATGGATACGAATCGCCATGAATAAAATCACTCATAATGGTGATCAACCCTCGTGATACAAGAAAAACCGATTCTCTCCCGCCTTCCTTTCTCAGTTGTTAATGGGGTGTATTAATAATGCAGGGGATGGACGACATGAGTGTGGCCTGGAGTCTTTTTGATGAGTTCTACAAAAATGCCTCCTCTCAGAATGAACCTGTTTATTTACATACACTTTTTCCATTGTCTGTGTCCTATTGATTTAAAGGTTTTTATGTCTATAACGATTTAAAGGAAACTATTGGTAATGCATTCCCAACTTTAGTCTGGTAGCTGTTTTATAAAAAAAGACACCCATTTTCTATTATATTTCATGCTACAGTGAAGCATTTTTAAAAACAATATTGATGGATGTTAAGAAAACCTAATAAGAACTTTATATTTTTAAGCTTTGTTCCGTTTCTATGCTATATTCAAGCTGTCCATTTGACTTTCCCTTGTCTGCAAGTATGAAAAACGTGCGAAAATAAATCGATATAATTTTAGTGGCTTTATGTTTATATATTGTTTTAAATTAATATTATTCCATAATAATTTGAATTTTATTATAAAATTATAAATTTTACTATCATCGCATTAACAATTTTACTATCAATCCATTTACCTGTATTTTGAAGGATTAATATGTCGAAATATTTTATTTTGGATATATTGATTAATCTTAATATATTACATTTTGGATATATTGATGAATGTTTCATTCGTTATTCTCTCTAATGATAATCTTCATTAGATATCCAAAATTATATATAAAATTATTTGAATAAGCTGTAGCAAACGTCACCTAAATGACTATTTATGATTCGTTTTGGATGAATATTGCCTCTTCAATCGGCATATGTTCTATTCGATTTGTACATTTCACCAGTGATTATTTTCGATACGTAGATAGATTTGATGCGTAACAGGCGGCACATTCGACAGATTTTTGAGGGAAGCGGATTTCGGGATCGCGATAATACTAAAATTTAAATTTTAATTAAAATTAGTTACTTAATTACATAGAAGTATATATGGCATAGCCAGAAATATGTAGAATTGATGCCAAGAACCCAATAAAAAATGTATTGAGAACAGTATGCAAACGATGCCAAGAAACTAATCAAAGCTTTTAGAACAAAATGCATATGATGCCAATAAACGAATTAAAAATTTAATGTGAAAAAAATCCAAATAATGTCAAGAATCCAATCAAAAATTTATTGAGAAAAAAACCGACTATTCTCAGAAAAAATTGGATTTATTGAACCGATCGAAATTGGACCTGAGCCGGTATAAAACTAATGAATGGACAAAATAAGTTCCTTTGCAGTCATTAAGATAATTCTCTTATCCGGAGAAATAACTTTCCCTTCTTAAATATACCGAGTGACATTTTAAATCGGGGCATAATGGAAGATTAAAGTAAAGCAAACGGGGCCTCTAATAAATAAATAAATAAATAAAGATAGGCTTCTTAAAATCCCACAATTTATTTTACGATTAGGGAATTTTGGAGGTAACAATCGATATTTGCCTTTCATCTGGAAATGTCCTCGAGAGGAATAGATTGTCCTTTCAACGGATCCTTTTTCCGTCCATCGATAATTAGAGAGTGAAACATTTATTCAACATTGCCAAAGCCTCGAAGCATTTTAATGGGCTATTAAACTTATTTTATGACCGTCTTTCGCTGGCAGAAAGAGAAGATACTCTGCAAAACAAAACAGAGTGGTATATGCCATTGGGATCCGAACTTCCAAACGGCAGGCTTTTTCGAAGCTTTCCTGCGCTGCCATTATTTAATTGGATTCTTATTTTTTCCTCCTTTTTTCTTGGGAGTATAAAGTAAGAAAAAGAGAGGGCCAGATGATGCCTGTACTTCTGCTATCTGAAACTCATTAACAATTTAACGATATTTGTTTTTATATCATATTTTGGAGTTTTGCAATATTTATTTGAAGAGGTGACATGCAATCACAATGACAAGGATGGCGATCAGGCTGGTATACAACGGAGACGTGAATCTGAAGGACTAAACTATGCCAGATACATGCATTTTTTTCTGATATGAAGTTGTTAGTTCCCCGATATGAATTTCAAAATGTTATCACCATTTACGATTGCTTAAATTTGAATTTAGTTCTTTAGGAGTATCTAAGAGATAATAATCTTTATTCTACAAGATATTTATGGCAATTCAAATATGAGCACTTGGTTCGTATTTGAAGTTGGCTATCTACCTAATAATTGAATCAGCTTTTTCCTGGTAAAACTGGTAATAAAAATTTGGTTGGAAATAATCTTTTTTTGTGTAAATATTTCAAAGTATGTGAATATTTCAGTTGATTTATAGAATCTAGAAAAATTTTTAGACGCTGAAATAATAATTGCATAATTATTGTCAACAAATGTAATAATAATTGTCAACAAAATGTAAAGTTTATTTTACATTGCGAAGGCTCTGATTTGGGCGTTAATTTTCGCCACCCTGGTGTGTACGCAAACGTAGTGGGAAAGTTACATCCTAACGATGACAGAACGCGTCTCCTACGGGAGTCATTGTATCGGTGGATCAGGATTCAACCTGAATTATAAACTGGCAACAATGCTGTAATGTCAGTTTGTCGAACACAGAATCCCCAGATAATGGGAAAGATGCTCTATCCCTGCTCCAAGACACCGACATAACCATTTATGAATAGTCTTATTAACTCATTATTTCAAGTGACACTTTAAAATGAAAGAATAAAATAGTATTAAATTTGTCTATTTTCTATAATAAAAAAGAAGATTTATTCTTTCTTCTCGTTAGTTTACTGAGAAATCTTGAAATAAAATTTTTATTCCCGAGTTCAAATTTTTCAAATTACCTGAAACCAAATTATAACTAAGTATACTTCAAAGGGGAAAAACCCAAAAGATTTAGTTATATTTAAGATATATAACCTATGAGCTGATAACTATTTCAACTGCATTACTCTCATTGTTTTTTCTTTAATTCTATCACAAAAATCAAATGAAAAAAACTAATTTCTAATTTTATCCCATTTTAAAATGTTTCACATTTTTATAAAAGTCAATGTTTTCAAGAAAATAGTATTGATGTTGATTTAAGCAAATACAGACTCACATATTCTTCATATATGATATTAATTAAATATTTATTTATCACAAGCGATGATACAAATAAAATCCAGAACAATTGAAATTATATACCGCTAATCATATTATGCGATAGAAAGCGCAAAATCATCAAAAAACTTTCGATAACAAATATACAGTACTGATACACATTTCTTCATTTTTACCAAACGTTACTATTATAACTCCTGTGGAAAGTTTTCCTTTCCTTTCACAAAAATGTTACTTTTAAGTTATGATAAATGCAAGAGTGTTTGAGAATTTCGTAATTTGTTTAGCTCTTTTAAACGTAACTAACTATGGCTTACAAAGATATGTACGAAATATTTCGTGCTGATTCGTTTTTTCCTCGCAGAAGTATTTAAAGTTTCGCTTGCGTGTGCCGAGGTCTCTTTGAAGCAATATAGAATTTTCTAACTCTTAAAATTCTCTAAACTCTTTTTAAATAAACTTAAAAGTATAATATTCAAACTGGGAGAGAGCTCTTGTAGTTTTACTTTGTAGGAATACGCGCCTCTATAATTTTAACATATTAACTCATTAACCTTTTTACTTAGTTTTAAATATTATCTTCGCTAACAATTTTAGCATGTCAAGTTTAAATATATTACTCATATTACATTTTTAAAGGTTCTTAATATTATTTTCGCCATTTCTCGTGTTTAAAATTGATAAGATATTCTAATTTTCACGAAGTCTCACTTATTACTACTCTAGAAGAAGGCAAGGAAGCTTTCCTAAGACTAACATTTATGATAGACGGAAATATATATGGGATGTTAATAAAAATATAGATAAACTATAAAAAATTACTTTTAATATTTGTCATTGATCATTTATTAGTTGAAAAAGTTCTGTTTAAAATCTCTAATCCATCATAAAAACAGCCTTACTTTTATAAATTGATATACATTTGCATTTTTTTTCTGTATGAAGTTAATTATTTTAAAAAATTTTAAAAAGATTACATTTGTTTCTATATTTTTTTATCCGGATTATTTATCTTTCTTCTTAATTCTATGCAACAGATGAATACTTTTTTTTCTTTCAGGATGCGTAAAACTGGCTGAAGTTTTAGTACCACTTGAATTAAAACATATTTAATTCATAGTGGATGTTTATTTATTCATTTCTGTTTTTTCTTCATTGAAAAAAACGATAAAAAAAACTTCTCCTTTACAGCTCCCCCCCCCACTTATGTTCATTTTTAATCAGTCGTATCATACTGTTTTTAATTCAGAGCAAGGAATTGTAGAATTAAAAAATAAAACCTGTAAATACTTCGAGGGTTTTTTTTTTCTTAATTTTTTTTCTTGTTCAGGAGTTTTTGTTTTTATTCGTTCTTATTCTAACAATTCAACGATAAATGATTGCGATTTTTTAAATCAGACATCATAAAAACATACATCAATGTGTGTTTATAATGAAGAGCAATATTTTAAATTCTATAAATATCATTAAATATCACGTTCTAAAATAATTTTTTTTTGAATAATAAAAAGTACTTTTTCTAAGTAGGCACTTAATCGGTATGCACGCCTCATCGGTGAATTTTACAAATATTAAAAAAGATACATGAAATAAATGTGAGCATGTTTTTAAATCCCAGCCTTTTGGAAAATTCGGAATTGGAAAAAATTTAAATATCTATGAACTTAATTATAATGTTCACACATTTTTACACAATATAAGGTTTTATAAAGTTGATATCGAATGTAATCTTTCTGTAAGAAAAATTCCGATTCGTAATTTCTAGAAATATAACTGTCTTAATTCATATCATAGTGAGAAAAAAATCGTGGGAGCAACAAATCAAGTTTCTCTGTGTCCATGCATTCAAGGGAAAGCGACGCTATGATTTAACAACGAAACCTTTCCGAATCCAGTATGCCATTTGTAAATGATGCGTGTGATTAAGAAGAAAATGGAGCTAACGATAAAATTTTCTTATGTAAAAGTATAATCTTTAATTTTGATGATTGTTTTCACCAGTTAGTTGCTTCCAATATTTAGATAAATAAATGAAGTCACCGGTTTTTGCAAAATACTGTTCTGATTAGTGGAACGCACAGTGGAGAATAACTGAAAGCACACCTCTAAAATATTCTAACAGAGGCCATATTTAAAGCCTTTTTTGCTATAGAAATTAAAATATGTTTCTCTGTAAAAAAAAATCGTTCTGTTCTGCAAATTTTAAATTATTATACCGCTTTAAAAGCGATTTTTAATATTTGATGTACTAAGCAGAATGATTTTGAATGTTTTGAAAAGCTATACTTTCGTTTCATTTTATTGGAATTAATTGTGCTGAGGTACTAGTAATATATCTATTCGATATATTTCTTATCTCAGGATTTTAGGAATGAAATAGAAAAATTCTATTTACGGATTTAGGAACTTCTCACCTTCTGAACCATCCATAACCACCAATGATTTTTCTCATTTGAATGGAAAGAATCGATACTATTTTTATTCACTATATTTATATTTTCTTGAAAAATTGAATGATTTACAATCTGATCAATTATTTATAACTCTAATATCCTCTTGTAGATGGCGACACGACTGATCCGGTGGTCTGAAAACTCGAACTCATTTTACCAAAAGTCGATAAAGCGAATTGAAATAGAGTAGAATAGTTTATTGAAATTTATTTAAATAAACTCATTCTCTTATACGAATTATAATATTAGTTCCAATGACTCTAATTTATTTTAGTAGCACGTACGAGGGCGAGCTTTGTGCGGAAGTCATACTATAAAATGTTTATTAAGAATGTATCAAGAAACTAATACAAATTAGCCTACTTAGAAAAATTCACGAAGTATATTTGAGGACTTGACAATCATGAAATGAAATATTTAGTAAAATTTCAAATGCAGGTTTGCAAGTGTAGAGAAATTGTAGTTTCCTGAAGTTTTAATATTATTTTAAAACAGAATTGTGGAACAATATTTCACGTTTCACATTTTTACCAGAAAACTTTTATTATTAAGATGTTCATTAAAAATGATAAAATTAATCTTTTCTAACTGATCAATTTTCTTCAAAACCAAGAACGTGACGAGTAAATTTTATATCGGCATATTACAACCTAGAATTTCTGGAACTTAATTTAATAGTTTTTTTATACCATTGATTTATTATTATGTAATAAATTTTTAAATTACTTTGTTAATTTACTATCAGTAATTTTGATGATGAAGTTATGAGTATTTTGACTAATCTAAAATATCTTAACAACATATATTTTATTCTTAAAATTAAAAAAAGAACCCTCTCGATTGTAATATCAATTCTGGAAACACTTTCAATTTTTGTAAAATTCAAGAAGTATGGTGATTCCAGTTAAATATTACTTAATTTCTTATTTCAGAAAGACGTGAGATTGTATGAATAAATAGACGTACGTTCTTTTTAGATATCTAGATTTTAATTCTAATAGTCATACTTGTGTCAGAATCCTTTGAGATCCTTTTAAGTATTATTTCTGCAATCAGGTCAACATAGTCTTAGATAATATATAGAGTTTATTTCTAGCTTAATATTATGGTTCCAGGCTAGATTCAAAATAAGCTGGCTACTCCGACCCTCTAGAAGGCACACGGCAAAACTTGAATGACCAGACCGCCTTAACAGCAACATTCGGGGGAACTGCGACCTAAAAGCTCTCATCGGCGTCCAGTCAATGGGAGGAGCCAGATCCTCCCACACTTTTCCTAAACAAGGTACAAACAACTGTGGCGAGAACCAACCACCATTCCGGAAGCTTCTCATTCTCAGTTAGGAGATTCCCCTCCCTCGTCCTGCGACTCCAAACAAGCGCATAAATAGAGACTTATTTTGTCTGCTAAATTATTTCATTCGTGAAAGTGAAATAGCAAATATTTTCTGTATAATTGTAAATGAGATTACTATATTTTGGATACAAATCATTATGATTCGCAATAAATAATCGCATTAATTTAAATAAAAATGCGTATTTTTTTACCTAGACAACTTGGCTATTCCGGAATAAAAAAAAACTATTATGTAATCATTTTTTAGCATAAAGTTTAAGCAACAAAGAAATGTCAAAGAAAGTGAGAAAGAAAAATCATCATTTTGAAACCTATAAAATACATAATTTCGAAGCGATGAGATAATGTTTTACTTTTAAACACAGACTAAATAAAAGTAACTAAATAATTTATGAGGGGTGTAATACACGGAGTCCTTTGTAATGGTTAAATTCTTTTCCTTAAGATAACTCACTTATTTTGATTAAAACGGAGCTGTTCGGTCATTTTGTGTTCCTCGATTAACATTATAAAAACACTTTATTTAATGCCTTTACCCGCAATCTCCCGGCATGAGGTATGCCAACCTAAAAGCGAAATGGCCTTAATGATCCCAAATAATTAATGCCGCCATTATTGGAAAACAAAAATTCGTTCGTGAAAGAAGAAAGAAGCGGATTTGCGTGTCTCGAGTAATGGGAGCTCGTGTTCCGCCCGAATTTAAATTCAATGACATCGTTGTCTTTCCGGACGAACCCTTTTTTCCTGGAGACAGTACGCAATCTAAAAAAAGTCTCGACCATATTTATTCTAATACTCCGGCGTTGTAAAATTTTCACATGGGAACGGCGAGCATTAGGCGATAACCTTAAAAAGAGAGAAAGGGATCATTTATTCATTCGGCGAAGAATGGTGCGGAGGCTATTTTCCTTTATTTTTATTTATTCATTTATTATCATGTCAGGACATGATGTTTGTTTTTGGAGTCAAAAAAATCCGTAGGCGAAAAATATAAATTTTATTATGTGCATGAGCATCTCAAAAAATCCACTTTTAATAACGCGTTGGCATTGTATTTGAAAAAGCGCTTATTTTTAAAATATAACTTAATGACTACAACCAATAAAACCTGGAAAAGTGTCATTTCGAGCTCGTGATTCCATGAAATGAAATAAGCAGGAAATGTGACATTTTTTCAAACAATAATTGCGAGTCAAAGTTTTTTTTTATCGTTTGCAATACTAAAGGGACTTATTCGATGAAACAATGAAAATGAATAAAAATATAATTTGACTTGCATGGGCTTGTGGTGATTGGTCGTTCAAGAAATGATGTTCTAACATGATGTATTGAAATATACATCGCAAATTTCAATTTATATCTTTAATTACTTAATTATTTTTGTTTCTCATCATTTCTGGAATGCTCTACTTGAGGAAATATATCGCTTCTTTTCGAAATTTCTATTAACGTTCTTTATAATACTGTACTAGGTTAATTTAGGATGGATCTCTTGATAATGAATCCTGATTACATGCCGAGAAGAGCGCAAGAATTGAATTTCATTCTACCAATTTTATAAAATACCCACCGGCGGGAATTCATTTCGTACAATAGGAAGGTACTAATTGAAAATTTTCGTTAGAACCAAAAGTCGAACTCTCATTTTTGGTAAGAAAAAATTACACTTCACAAAAACCATTCTGCCATGTTAAGCAGTAAAAATTTATTAATCTATTCAATTTAAATGATTTAAAGCAGATGAAAGCAAATTCGTCTTCTAAATTATTTAGTTAGTCCGTTAAACTGATAATCCATTAAAAACACAAACACGGTAATTAGTTTTTAATGAACCTCGAAAAATCAAGGTGTGATCAAATGAGGATAATACTTGAAATTCCATGCGAGTGCTGTACTTTGGGGCATTTGATTTGTGATCCTATTTCTGGGGGTAAAATATTATTACGCTGCCACGTTTTACAGTTCTGACGCATGCAATGTCACAAATATCAATCACCCTACGATAAATTTGCTATTTCAAGCAATATTA
>JAOUZG010047888.1:3523707-3563758 GCA_026289955.1 Argiope argentata
TGTGTGTGTGTGTGTGTGTGTGTGAGCTAATAGTAGGAAATGAAAAAAAAAAACGGGATTATTTATAATATTATTTTTTATCCAAATAACAATTATAAATAAATACCTTTCAAATACTCTTGTAGAATAACTTTATTAAAAATCATCAGATATAAATATTTGAAAATAAAATAACCGCCTCTTCTCGCATTTGTTTACATGTTAGTATTATTCGACAGGTTCACTTCTTGAAAGTTCAATTTGCAAGAACACTTTTATGTCTTTAAATTATATTTTATTCTTTTTAAAAATGAAAGGAAAGGAAGGAAAAAAAAGGAGAGGCAGAGAGAGGCGAAATAAAAAAAAGCATTCCGAAGAGCATTCATCCTACAAAATGTTTTAATTTTCCATTAGGAGAAGGGGTGGAGGTCCTTTCACAAAATGACAGCCACCATCCGGAATCTCCTCTCCCCCGTGAAATGGAGGCGCCATTCTTCAAAGCGTCTGAGCTGCCACTTCTAAAAGAATTTGCTTCCAATACATTTCCGGTCAGCTGACCGCGGCTCTTCCTCCTTCCGAAGGAAATGTGCCGCGAGTCTTCCTTCCACCCCACCTCCCGATTCCTCTGGGACAGAATCAATTACTTTTGTCCCAGACCACCCCAACCCTCCCTCCTTGGCACCACGAGGAACTTTTCCATCCAGAACGTCAATATTGAGACAAAAGTTGTTCCCCAAACTTTGCTTCTACTTTATTCCTCAAAGGGATCGTGTTCTTATCCCCACCCACCCCCTTTTCCCGCCGGAAGTGAAAAGAGAGTTCTCTCCTCTTAAAAAATATCTTACGGCTTACTTTCATTCCTTCAGTTTTTTTTTATTCTGATACTTTGTTATAAGTTATAAATAAAATGAAGAATTTTATTAATAAAATAGAAAAAACAATATAAAAGTGATCGATGATTTTTTTTTTCTGTAACAATTAAATGAACGTCAACTTTTGTGAAGCCTGACATCACACATTTAATCAATCTATTGCCCAATTTCTTCGGTTTTACTAATCAATCATATCTTTTTAATACGTCCAATTTTCCATCGGTTAATTGCAGTACTTAATTATCAGAAAATTCATAGATTTTCCTGGATAATTGCCGAATAAAAAACTGACCTACTAATCATAAAATAGCTGTTTAAAGTTTTGAGAAAGGTATTGTTGGATTTTTTTTCTTCAAATCCTTAAAATATAACCCAGAAAAACGTAGATGCATTATCAAAACAAATAAAACCTCATCACATTATAGTCGCACGTATTTTAAGACTTTGAAACCAATGACGATTGATTGATAAGGACATTTTTTTAAAAAAATTGTTGAAATAAACTTTTACCGTTAAAAATCACTTACCGTAGACTTCCTAAATGGGCATACTAATTGCAAAAGTATGTTCAATTGGTTCAATATTTATAGTTTTAGGCTAATTTTCATCTTGTATTATGAGAATTCAGAAGAACAATTTTTCCAAGATACCATACGGCATAAGCTGACATTCTGAAACCATCAGATGAAATTAATCTAGAGAAGGTCTATTTCAAACAATAAGCCATGAACTTTGAAAGGAAAAAAGATATGCAGACACAAATTGGATTCATCGAGAATAACGGAATCGTTTTTCTTTTAGAATTTACCTACCCCCCCCCCCGAAAAAAAATATTTTAGAACATAGATAACTGATTTTGAAAGGTATTATTATCATAAAAGTATTATTTAAAAATAAATTTAAGTTGTTATCTTAAAGTTATTTTCAATTTTTGGCGGGAGATCTCAAACAACTTCTTAAAGAACGAGAATGGAAATTTTTTATTAGACATTCAAATTACTGATCTAATTTTCATAATATAATAAAATGCAATAAGTATTTTTTGAAATTCTTTGATTAGAATCGTCATAATTTAAAAAGAGTTTTTTAAAAAGAATTAAGATTAATGAAATTTGATTACGAATCATTTCTATCAAAAGTAACCAGAATTATACATTTTAAGATCACGTAAGAATTAAACCAAGTGATCAAATTAGAATTCAGTTTTACTGTAAACTTTTTAAATTACAATTTTCTTCGAGGATATTTTTTTAACTAAGATTTCCCCCATAATCACTAATAGAAGATTCATCATTTGAAAATCTTTCGTTCTTGTATAGATATCAGAAAAAAATATACCATGAATTTCAGACACAGTTTAATTCGTGAAAAAAAATAGCTTTTCAACAGCACACATTTTTATTATGTACACATATTATTAATGCGTTAAAAATTGGAATTTTCCGGTTTCAAACTTATTTTTGATTTTCCAGTCTTTAGTTTATTAGTTATTATTATGAATTTTATAGAATATCCAAGTGTTTTTTTTTTTCTAAATTCACTACCAGTTGCCGCCACCATTATGGAATCAAAATTCTTTTAAATCACTCGATTAAACGTTTATTATGTTTCAAAAGTATTAAAATAGTGTATTAATTGTGTCTTTATAGGCGTTATATGCATAGAAAGAAATGAATGAAAAAGATGCAAAATTCCATCTCTAAGATTTATAAATAAGTCAAAATAAGGAGAATTGTGTCAGAAATTTTAATTTTGTTCTTGAAATTATTTATGTTCATTTTATGTTTCCCTATGGTTACTTTATGCTAACTGACGCCAAGTTGGCGAGAGAGTTCGAAATGCTTTGAGAAAAAGGGAAAACGGATGACGACATAACGAAACGCATTATAAATAAATCTTTCATTACAAATCTCTTCCTTCCTAAATATATAAATTCTCATAATTAAATGATTTAAATGCAAGTTTTTTAAAAAAAATTTTTAGATTATATTCAAGTAAAAGATCAAGGAAAAAAAGATTAAAATGAAATCCGCAAAGCATATTTCAATGTATCAGGTCAGAACATCATTTCTTGAGCTGCCAAAGACCACGTGCTCGTGCAAGTTAAATTATATGTTTATTTCATTTTAATCGTTTCATTGAATGTCAATTTAGTATTGCAAACGATCTTTGAAAAATTTGCCTGGCATTTATGGCTAAAAAAAATACCACATTTCTTATTTATTTCATTTTGTAGCATCACGTGCTCAAAATGACAATTTTCTAAGTTCTATTTGCTGTAGTCATTAACTTATTTTTTTTTAATCAGAGCTTTTGTAAATGCAATGGCAACGCGTAATCAAAAGCTGATTTTTTTGAGATGCTTGCGCAGATAACAAAATTTTTATTTTTCGCCTACGGATTTTTATTCACGAAATAAACCTCATCCCCAAAACAGCACCATCTTCTGGTATAATAAAAATGTAATTTTGTAAATTCTTTTTCATTCACTTCATCAGGAACTAAATGTTTAAAGTTATATGTATTAGTTTTTTATACATTACTAAATATGTTTATAGCCTAATTATTATTTATTAGATTGATATAGTCACACTTTGATTTAACATGTGCGAGCACTTAGCTAAATTTTGTAAATGATTTAGAATTAATTCTATTAGGGGTCAAATGTTTAAAATTTTGTGGACTTATTTTTTCTGCGTAACATTACTAAATATAATTAGAACCCGATTGCTAGCTACTGAAAGGATACAGTCACATTTTCTTTTAACAAGTCAGGTCACTTGGAATTTGAAGAATTTTTTTAAAAAAAATATATCCTTATTTATAATAATGCCCTAAAAGTCAAAGAGTCAAATGTCTCTTAATAAACGTGTGTATATAATAAGCGATTTTCATTAATTGATCCTATATATTTCTATTTTCTACACAATTCAAAATTAAACATTTATTGTGGAAAATGATAAAGGATTACGTCCTTCTGACATTTATTGAAGATGATTCTTGATGATAAATGGAAGGGTAACTTCATTCCGTCCTCTTTAACCCAAAGGGGTAAAGGTTCTTTGCCATAACTTTGCCGGATCTTTGGTTGCCGGATTCTCTCGAGACTTGAAAGGCAGATCCAGTTACACGAGGAACGGCCGCCCGGGGAATCGTCAGGGATGTGAGCAATTTTATCCGTTGTCTTTCCCCTTTTCTTTTGATGAATTGCTCGTTCCAATGAAAGTATAGATACTTTTGTATTTTTTATGTGATGCATTTCATCAAGATTTTATATATATATATATATATATATATATATATATATATATAGTTGAGATAGGTGGTACAAAAATTGCTTTTATTTCTTATTAATGAATGACAACTATCAAATGTAAATTATCATCGTAGAAATTTCAGACTGCTTCGTTGAATGTTTTTATGTTTAGAATATTTGAAGTGTAAATAAAACGCTCCACTTAAGTAATTATTGAAGATTCAAAATATAATTAGATATGTTATGTAGAGGGTTTCACGTATTATCAAAAATTCTACTCAGTAACAGGAAAGAAAAGCATAAAAGAAATCAAGAAATAGGCTTAATTGTTTTCAGATGGGTAACTGTTATAATTACCTATGGTAATAGATGTTAATATCTTCCAAAACATTTATCTGGCAAAAATTGTGTTTATACAAATTTAAAACGTAAAAGTTTAATATCTTAATGATCTTAATTTCCATTTTTT
The DNA here is from genome assembly GCA_026289955.1 of Argiope argentata. NCBI lineage: Eukaryota > Metazoa > Arthropoda > Arachnida > Araneae > Araneidae > Argiope > Argiope argentata. The sequence goes on from JAOUZG010047888.1 coordinate 3,528,284, forward strand.
GTACATTTTCCGCTTTCTTTTAATAATATATTTATCATGCCAGAACATGATGTTGTTTTTCGGCTGATATTTTTAGTGTCACAGAAAATCCGTAGGCGAAAAACAAAAATTTTACTATCTGCACGAGCATCTCAAAAAAAATGCTTTTACTAACGCGTTACCATTGCATTTTCAAAAGCTCTAATAAAAAGAATAGTTTAATGACTACAGCAAATGAAACCTAGAAAAATGTCATTTTGATCACGTGATTATATGAAATGAAATAAATAGGAAATGAGATATTTTTTAAAAGAATAAATGCGAGACAAAGTTTTTTTTGGATCGTTTGCAATATTAAAGTGACTCATTCCATGAAACCATTAAAAGGAATAGAAATATAATTTAACTCGCACGAGCACGTGGTGCTCGGCCGTTCAAGAAATGTTATGTTCTGACAAGATACATTGATATATGCATAGCAGATTTCATTTTAATCTTTTATTTTCACCTAGAAATTACCTTATAAAATACACATAAGAAAATGACAACTCAAAAATTTACGTCTTACAAGTATAAAACAGCTTTTTATGACAAATAATTCCTTGTTTGTTTATCTGATATACAATCGGTTTAAAAAAATGTTTTCAAATTTTATAAGAAAGTTAAAACGCATCTATCAAAATACACAATCGCATGTTTTCATGAACTTTTTAAAAAATATTAAATAAATGAATTTATTTAAAAAAATAAATCTATTAGGCTTAAAATAAACTGATCGACAACAGTTGCTTGTATATATATATATATATATATATATAGTCAAATTTTGAAAAAGAAAGGAAGACGTGGTAGCACTTAAATCCATTCCATGCTTCTAATGTTTAAAAGTTCTTCTCAGAGTCATTAAAGAAGAAGATATATATCTACATCTATAATAAGTGAAATCTGCTATTTCAAGTTTCTCGTTATCATGTAAGAACATTATTATTTTAAGGTCATTGTTTGTCGTAATTAACAGTCATGTGGCTGTCAAAATGTGCATGCGTCGATATATCAAGAATCGACGAAAATTCGTGTGGTGGTTTTCTTGGTGTTAAGTCGTCGAATGTGACAACAATCTTTACCATTTTCTAATATAAAAATTAATAAAAGCTGAAAATTGATGCCCCAAAATGGTAAATTGTCAATTTTCTGCCCGTTTATTTTGTGGTTTTAAAAACCTCAAACCAATTCAACATCATGTTCTCAAGTGATAAAAATGTTTTTACAACAAACAAATTTAACAATGTTGTCATGTACTAATTTACTTAAAAATGTGAATTAAAAATTAAATTTTTTAAATGAGTTATTGACGATAAATTTCCAAATGTGACAACTCTCAGCATTTTTTTTTTCTAATAATCCCAAAGGCGATCTGAAAAGCGATAAATCACCAATTTGTTGCCAACGCATTTTGAGGCTTCGAAAACCCGAAATTAAAACATCACGTTCTCACATGATAAAAAATGCGGTCATTAAATGGCTCATCTTTAGTTATCAACTTTCTGTCGAATTATTTGAAAGGAGGACGGATGTTATTAAGATTTTAGTTACTTTCTTAACACTTATCGCTGACAGCATCGCCCGAAAAGGAAGTCATTGATAAAACATTAAATCCAAAAATAAATAAGTAATTTTACGTTATAACCCCCACTGAAACGGGAACTAATGTTCTGAAAGAAACAAATAAAGGGTAAAGTCGAGTACAGGCAGGCAGTCCTTAAGTATGCCAAAGAGTAGAAATAAAATAAACGGAATGATTTGCTTTAGTTCATCCAGCAATTAAAGGAGCTCTGATATTCATCGCCGAATTTTTATTAGAGGTGCGTATTGGCGACAAAAAAACGTCTTTAAATAAAGCACAAACGTTTCATGGACAAGAAAAAAAATGTTGCATTTAAGTAGAAAAAAAAAAACTGTGAAAATGTATACTACAGATAAAGTTCATAAATAATATTTCATTGATGATAGAATAATCAATTTCCAAAAAAAAAAAAAAAAAAAAAAAAAAACAAGTGACCAAAATTAAGATTAAAAAATAATATTATTTTAAGGTCTCTAATTCTGGAAAAGCATTCAATAGTAATATTGGCGAGATATTGTCAATCGAAAATTAAATTTAATCTCATTAATCCAGGCAAAACATTTCAAATTTATTTTTCACCATTTTTTATTATTTTATTATAGTCTGATGCTATAGAAAAAATATTTTTTTAGAATGTAATCTTTTTCCTTTAACAGCTATTTCATGCAAATAGAAAAATATCTATCGGGATTTTATGAAAATGTTTAATTTTTCAGAAAAATAATGAAGCTATCGATTTGAAATTTTTTATCAGACATTTACAACCTGTGTAATTTCCATTAAATGCAGTGGCGGAAATTTTTCTAAAGTTAACAATTAATAATTTTTTTTCTTCAAATTTACACGTTTTTAAAGTTGTATTCATAATCGAATGAATCTATCTTGATCTTCGAAGGCTTTTTATATGAGAATTTTTAATTCCTATCTTATGTTTTTAATTTAAATTTCAATATAATTTGTACTCTTCTCATACCATGCCCTACCGATTTTCTTGCTTTTTCCTTCCTTATTCAATACAATATTAGTGAATAAAAAATACGGGCCTGTTTTAGATGGCTAATTAACTATTTCATATCATTCTTCAAGTCAATATTTTTTCATACCAAAATATTTTACTAAACGATAGTAATAATGCAAGTTCCATATGACTTCCCACAAATTAGATCACATAAAACATTCATACAAACAGTGCATTCAACTTGTATGTGTTTTTTTTACAGTGGTTCAATTTAACTTTCATAAAATCATTGGAAGTGATCTCCCCAAAACGTTTTCGCACGTATTTCAAAAAGATGTTATCCCTCCATATCCTGTAAAAAATTGCGGTCCACGAGTTAGGCAAAGAACGGTTTCTAAGACTTGGCCTTCAATAGTTATAAAATATTAACCTTTGGCTTGAATTTAGAAGTTATATAGAATGTATCATGCCCCCCTAGGCGAGATATGAACGATAATGACTGAATTATGATATAAAGATTAAGAATGAACTATGATATAAAGATTATGAATGAATTATGGAATAAATATCATGAATGAATTATGATATAAAGATCATGACTGAATTATTATATAAAGGTCATGACTGAATTATGATATTAAGATCATGAATCAAATTTGATATAAAGATCATGAATCAAATATGATGTAAAGATCATGTATCAAATTTTAACAATCTAGTCCAAAGCGTTTTTGTGCTATCTTTGTTACTGATAGACAAGCAGACATAATACCAAAAAATTCATTTTTGGAAATAAGGGGAGTCTAAAAACATGAAAATTTGTCAAAATATTGATTTTGAATTTTTTGTTTATACGATTAAAATACTTTTTTTATATTCCTATATAAAAAAAGTAAAGAGCAAGATTATTTTCATTGAAAAGCTAATTTGTTATAGTAAAAATGCTTAAACTGAAAATAAAAAGGATAAAGATAATTTCAAATTAGTAACAAACATGGAATTTAATTTACATCCTTTCTTACTGAAGAAGGGTAAATCATCGCAGTGTCCGTTTGATAATCGATGCTGAGTTGAAAAACTTCATTCTGCAATTATATTCCGATATTTATCTTTTTTTTTAATACACCCCTTGTGTTCTTTTCCGGGATCGACTCGAAAAAGCCGAGCATCGAGTGAGAAAAGATAATGTTTTGACAAGCTATTAGCAGTCTGAAAGTATTTAAAGAGGAAATTAGGATTCATTAAATTTTCATGCTCTCGCTGCTAAACGCATTAATTAATTGCTCGCGCTTTATTTAAACGGCGGAAAAGACAGAAAAGATTAAAAAATGGGACTCATCCGGGGTAATTAGTTCTTTAAGGAAGCACTTAATGTGGAAGTAAGAATAAGATAGCACTTCTTGTAATTACGCAAATAATAGCACACGAAGAAAAAAAATTCACGTGCAATAAAAGATTTGATAAAGGGAAATTAAAGTATTAAAACTAATATAAGAAGTATGTTTCTGTTAAATACATATTTTGTAAAAATGAATTCACTGCGTAATTATCGCTTTTTTTTTCTTTTTCTGTTTTTTTTTATTTTTCACAGACGTTAATTTAAAATCGATATGTAAAATCCTCGCAAATGCGCTTATTAGATAAATTTTTTTCATGAATGCTATTTAAATTTTTTTTCATTTAACAGAGGATTAGCAAGTAGAAAAAAAATGTTGTTTTGAAGTATACAATTCAAAGTTTTACATTGTCTTTTTTTATTTGAAATTTAAAAAAAAATACGAATTTTATTTCGTTTTCTTAAAACTAGAGTAAGGGTTGACGATTTCCGTTATCTTAAATTTAAGCAGAAAAAGTGGTGATTTCAAATATATATGTTCCAAAATATTTTTTAGGAGAAAATAATGATAAAAAATAGTTAGGAGAGCAATTTTAATAAATAAAAATAATTAAAAGTACATTTTTAATGTACAATTTTGTATTTGGATTCCTTTTTTAATCTGAAAATTTCAGAAATAAATGCTTTAAGCATCGTAGCCTATAATTAAAGAAGTACGAATCGTATTTAATTATTATTCCAAAGTCTTCAAAGATTAAAGAGCAAAAGCTCTTAAAAAGTCTGTTTTAGATTTAATACTCTTTAAATGTTGGAGTAATTAAGTTACAGATTTACCATAGTTTGTTTTAAATTGCTCATATTTTCCTCTTTATTGAAGAAAAAATATTAAGAAAGCTGCAAAAATTCGCTTCATTAGTAATTTAAAGCGTAGTTATATATTTTTATTTTAACTATTTAGAAATTCTTTTCTTTTTTTTATTATTATATATGTTATGGTATTCTAAAAGTTTTTAAAAATCTCTTATCGGATGATATCAATTAGTATTTGATTAAACTCATCTAATAACATATAATTAAGTTCTAAGAATATTATAATAGCGCATTGTCATAAATGATACAAATGTGTGCAGAATTTCAAATGAATGAATGAAGCAGAAAGTAAAAAAATAGTTTTCATTTTAAAAATATCCAAAAAATCATACAGATAATATAAAGTAGAAAATATTTGTAACTATTTGTCTGTCCTTTTTTTCTACCCCTAAAGCATCTTCAAATCTGTGAGTAATAGTGACATGAAATTTTGCATGGATCACACTAGGACACCATTTCAAGGATAATAGCACTATCCTTCAACTTTCAAAATTCTTAACTGACTTCTCTTATAAATTCTTCTTTGATTTTTTTTTAAATTTCAAAATGAATCTTAAATTTGTTTGTGAAAATCGAATTAAAATCGAGCCAATTTTATTGTATCACCATATTTAAGTATTTTTTGTATACATGTTTTGATAAAAATATTTTTCGGCAGAATTTTCCAATCTTAAAGTAAAAATAATCCTTCAATAGTTATTTTATAGAATGCATGTCTAATAAGAGATACAAAAATTACAAAAGCTGCGATGTTAGTATGCATTAGATATTCAAGAACTTTTAAATGATCAAAATGATTTAAAGAATTTTAAAAAATCAAAATGATTTTAAATGATTTCTTAATAAATGTTTGAAGTGGTTCTCACCCGAACATTGCATCCTTGACTTTACCGTGGTCAATATGATGAAGTTGGGGAGTCAAAAATGTCCATTCGATTCACAATTTATATAAATTTTTTGTTTAGAATAGGGTTATGAAAAAAAACATTTTTTAATATTCAGATTTAATTCTGAAATTTCTATTCTTTGAAATATAAACTGATAATAATTGCAAAATTCAAAAAGGAAGATAAGAAAATATAAAAAAGGAAAAAAATTATGCCCAACAAAAAGTTTTTTTTTTTTGTAAAATTTATATACTGCCATACAACAAGCAAATAATGTATTAAAATTAAATGCATTAAATTTAATCCTTTTAAAACTGAGAACGACTTCTAGACGAAGCGAAATATAATTCCGAAAACAAAAAATAATAATATTTTAAATAAAATAAAAATTTAAAATGAAACATAAGATGAAAAAAAATCTATCTAATAAAAAGAAGAAAAAATCTGTCTAAGTTATAAAATTAATATATACCCATACAATAAGCGACTATTGGATTGAAATTAAATGCAATAAATTAAATCCTTTAAAAGATCAGAACTTCTTTAACCAGAAATGAAATAAAATTCTAAAAGCAAGCAAATAATTGTTTAAGAATCTGCAAATACATCAATGAAATGATATCTCAGATGTTTTAGAATACTAATTTCCGATGGCTTCATTTTTTAAACTTCCGATATAAATTTCCGTCACTGTTAGTTTCTGAAGGGTAACATTGATCACTTAAAGGAGAAGAAAAAGAAAGGCTTGAAGGAGACAGCATTAAAAGAAATTACAATAAACAAAAAAAAATCTCAAAACTTATGCAATAAGATTTCAATCAAGCGTCTCTGCCGTTATTATCCATTTCAAGACGAAGAATTTGCTTTTTCATTTAACAAAAAGGTGAAAGCAAAGACCAAATTCACTTCAAGACACTTATTATTGTATTTATTTTTCATTCTTCGAGGTGAAATATTTCATCGGTTTAGAAGAGCGGTCTTGTTCCTTCAGTGATTAGTTTCAACGTCTGTTGCCTTCGTATGGACGAAGAAAAATTGGCCAGTCGCTATTGAAATCAGGTGGCAGACATTTTTTTATTATTTTTATTTTATGAATGACGTTCTTATAGTCATCAGTCTATATGATCAATTTCATTTAAAGACTTTCCATTGAAATAAGAATAAAAATCAATCTTTTCAAGTTCCATACAAGCTATATACTTTGCAATATTCATAAAAATAAAATGTAATAAATTTAATTTCGGACAAACAAACGGATTTTGTGTATTTTAGTTTTATTTTCTATGTAATTCTTCCATGAGTTCACTCGCATCGTTCAGACGAACTAGTTGCCACTAGCTTTTAAAATAATATTATTTTTAATATTAAAACTCAGGGAATAATTCGATTTCACGATGTAAATTTGACATGGAACAGGAATATAGTAAATCTGACCCCGATAAATGACTAGAATGCAATGAATATTATATGAAAGCCGAATTTCTGTATTATACGAGTTTTTCCCAACGTGATGAAATAAAAATTTGACCCAAAATTATATCTATAATCACAAAATCACTTACGAAATTTCATATATTTAAGTCCTTGCATTTTTTAAGTTATCACGTTTACATGCTTATGAGGACACAGACCAATAAATGATCAATCATTCAATGAATTTATGTTAAATTTGAGAATATATCAATACTTCAGATGTTGAATCTAACATTGATGGGCAATCATAATGTAAATATATGATTTTTTTACATAATTTGTTGAAAGAAACAGGTTTACTTATGCATATTTGATTTTTTTATTATGCTATAAAACATAATACATGCTTTATATGTGCCAATGTGCAATCTACGCTTTGTGTCATCCCTTTGTACGTCGAAGATAAAAACATTCTAATTTCCCCTCGTTTATCATTTTTCAATCCAAAGCCAATGGAACAAACGTAAACTAGGTATTAAGGTTAAATTTGGAAGTTAGAAACTCATATTCATTTTCCACCCTGTGGTATTATTCAAAAAAAAAAAAGACTAAAATGAAATCTGCTATGCATATTTCAATGTATCAAGTCAGAACATCATTTTTTGAAAGGCAAATCACCACTGGCGTTTTGCAAGTTGAATTATTTATTTTTATTCATTTTGATTGTTTCATCGAATGAGTCATTTTAGTACTGAAAACGATAAAAAAAACTTTGTCTCGCCTTTATTGTTTGAAAAAATGTCACATTTCCTGCTTATTTCATTTCATGGAATCACGCGCTCGAAATGACATTTTTCGCGGATTTATTGGTTGTAATCATTCACTTTTAAAAAAAAATCAGACCTCAGAATCAAAAGAAGCGGCAACGCGTTATTAAAAACTGATTTTAGAGATAATCGTGAAGATAATAAAAATTTTAATTTTCGCCAACTGATTTTTGTTGACGCCAAAAACATCATTCCAAAAACAACATCATGTACTGACATGATAAAAAATCGTTTTCATACGACTTCCATAAGTTTTTATTTTGATTCAATTAATGACAAAATAATTAAATAATTAATTTACCATGACATTGTTAACAAAAGAACCATTCAATACCACACTCTTCAGAAGATCGAAAAAAAATTCTATTGAAAGAAGAATGCCCGGTTTTTGAGGTTCGGAAAAATTCGCAGGTGTTCCTTTTCAATTTACATTTATCTCTAAATGTTTCTCGGTTGTGAATAAATGATCAGGACCCTTTTAATAGGTTCTCAACACGATATTATCGTTTGCGACAGATGTTATCGAGGGTGCACCAAATCGAAAACACTCTTTAATTAATGTCGAAATGTCCAAAATGAGGCAAAGTTCATTACATGTAATTTCGATCCGAAAATAAATGTTTTAAAGGCTTGTTTTGACTGCTGAGCTAACAGAGCGCCGCCCGCATCTGCGCCGGAGAATAGGAACGAATATTTAATTAACTTCAGAAAAGTCTTTGGCAAAGGAAATTTTCGAATGTTCGATATGTGTTTGCAGAACACGCGGATGAAAAATAATTATAAAATTAAGGATATTTATTTTCCGCTTCAAAAATCGGAGTGATAACTGAAAAGTTGATTTTTAACGTTGTATGCAGACTGCATTATAAGAAATCGAAACGCGGAAATTTAATTAGCATTATTTCGAAGAAAATGATAACAGCTTGCAATTACAACTTTCTTTTTTTCAGCTTTTAGTCTGGAAAAAAATATAGATGATTACATTCGTGAATCAGATGTACAGTTACTCTATATGACAGTCAAAGGATATTATAAGACATCTAAACTCATTTTAATAAATGCATTAATGGCGTCTTCAGTTCATGTAGACGTGAAAAAAAGTAACTAATTTAGCATCCGCATCTCCATAAAGGAAATGATAAAATGAAGAAATCCGTGAGCTACGATTTATTTTTTAAACAAATGCAAAAATTAAAGTGAAAAAGTATAAGTTAAGAAAAGTAAAAGTATAATATATAAGTATGCAAAAAGTATAAGTTCTGAAAATTTTTCAGAACTTATAGCTTTCATAATTAATAACTGATTTAGATCACAAGAATAAATATAGAACCTTTTAATAGGGTTTCCTTTTAACACTAAACCTACCGGCGATTCATCTATCCATTGGAATTGCCATTGGAAACGGGTCATTTGACCCGCTCGTGGTAACTTTAGTGTTAAAGGGAAAAAAATTTTAAAAAATGAAATCTGCTATAATTTTTTTTCAAGTTATCATGAGAGAAAAATATTTTAAAGTCATCGCGTTCGTGAATCACGAGCATTTAGAAAATGTGATGGAACACCCCCCCCCCATTTCAAAATTATTCGAGCTCCAAAACATTTGTGGCTGGCCAGAATAATTGAAAATTAAAATATAACATTATATAACTACCGATAACTAACCTGTCTGTTTCGCACTCCACCCCAGTTTCTTCATTGTGTTTCTTCGAGTAATAATTTCTTAAGACTTCGTCCTTTATTGTAAAAATAGAAAAATCGGGTATATGGTTGACATTTATGTTGAGTTATGAATTTTTGTTGATGATAAATCTCTACTAAATCGCCAAATGTGACAACCTTACATTATTATATCACTTTATAATAATCCTAAAAAAGAAAAGTTGGTACTTCAAAAGTCAAAAACAGCCAATGTTCTGTCTGTGCCTTTTGTCTCTTCAATAACAATATGTTCTCAAATGATAATATTTACAGTTTTCACATGCAATATTACGTTTGAAGATAAAACAAATTCATTATCCAATTCATCTTTATATCATTTATTGTCAATTAACTCATGATATGATTTCAATAAAAATTGTAATTTCATTTAACAAAAGACCACCTAATGTATTTAGAATTTTTTTAATATAGTCAAAAGTCCGTTTTCGACGAATCTATTTATTTATTACCTTTTGAAGAAAATCATAAATAAAAAATTAAAGCTTTAAATTTCTAGATACTTTAAGTGTAAGACAAGAATAAAAAAATGTCATATCTAGCGGATATTATTCTCTTTTGATTCCCTATTGTTTTAGTGTAAAAAATTTCAAAAGTTATTTTATACATTTAACAATGAGTAGACATTAAAATTATAGTTAACAAACATAAATGAAGTAACTAAATCTGAATATTAAATGAATATTTACAAGAAATTAATGCCAGATATCAAAGAAAAGAAAGTAGATCGTATCATCTTTTAAATATTATTAGGATTAATGTTCGCTCACTTTTTGCCTTGTAATGTCTTCAACTGTTTACAAAGTTTATGCTTTCGAAACTCAGCTCCATGGCTTAATAAATAACGGCCCATATGTATTCTTACGTACATTTATTTTTTTAATACTTTCAATGATTATATATTTATATTTTATTCGAAATTTAAAGGAAATTTTATTTGCTCAGATTTAGAAAACCCATCTGCGAAAGAAATATTTCTAATTATTTCCAACAACAATTCTTGAAGATCAGTGTTGGCTTTAGTGAAAATATTTCTTCTTTTAATCAAGCGATACTTTGCGGTTTACTTCATGTTCCTCTGATACGCATAAAATAAATGGTGTAAATAAAGTTATCAAATCTATTGCACTATTTAAAGAAAGTAAAAAGAGATTATGTTACATTTCAGTAAGAGGTCATTTTCCGTTATATATTAGACGTTATTGCCGGTACGTTTTTCATTTGATTACGGCATGTTCATCACGTGATTATTCTCTACTTCATTTGAAGTTTTTTTCTCCATAAACAGTAATCATGTCTCAAATAATTGTTAGCTCTAGTTTAAAGTAATACAAAAAACGTGAGATGTTTTAGATGTTAACTATCATAATGTAAATGCTCTCTTATTAATAGCAGGCAATAATCTCAATTCGCGCTGCCTAATACTAACATTATAAACACATAACTTCTTCTTCTTGTGAACAGCCGATCACCTCAACACCAATGAATGTAGCAGTATCGACAGGATTTGTTGTGGCCGACTATGGTTTTTTGGCAATGTCCTGCATTGACCTAATCTGTCAAACTGATATTCTCTTCGAGATAATCGGCCCCAAAATGGTCATAAACTGACCGCTTCCTCCTCTACAAACTTTCAAACAGTTGGCAAAAACTGACAATTTTTGACATCATGTCCTTCAGAGTCCTAAGTTTACCCGGTGCCATCAGTACTGAACTCAAGTCATTATTTTCGACTTGAAGGTGTCTTCTATATTCAGATATTTCTGTGCATTTCTTTAAATATTGGTAAACAATACCTATTTCTCCACAAATGGATTTATTTTCCTACATTCTTCGAAATTATAAACACATACCAACCTTATTTTGGCTGGTATATGTTTTAGTTACTCTTAACTGGATTTTTGTCTCTCAACTGAAATTTTAATTGTGCCGTACTCTGTTTAGAAACTATTCATTCTCGGATTCTGAAACCTTCCGTGCTTTTACAGACATCAGAAAGCATTTATTTCTTCAAAATAAGGTGAGGGGAGAAATAATAAGGCAGGTTTACAATTAACGGTAGGATGAACTATGATTATCCGAGGAATTAAGAGGCTTAACATCCGCTTAGATATCTGCTTACCACCTTTCAGTAACTTAAATCATCGAAAGGGTCTGAACAAGGAACTCTGAGACAAAAAATGCCCTTGAAATATTCCGTCAACGTTAATTTGCATTGAACCTTGAATTTAAAACGTGAAAAAACACAAAATCACTCTTTTTTAAAAAAATTACGTGAATTTTTTTTACAAATTTACACTAAACCTTGAACTTACGATACGAAACAAAACTGAAAGTCTCTCTGAGTTTAAACTTTTAAACGAAAGTTGTATTCCTAATTAGTTTACAGAGAATATTATCTTTTAAGTCATTATCACCAGTTGCTGAAGATGGGATTTCCGAGTCATCCGAAGAAACAAAGTCGTTTCGAATTGCCGTCCAAAGAGGCAGCCGTGACAACCGGAAGCGACCGAGTGAAAACACAAAGGCGAGGTGAAGAGTCGGATCAATGGAAAACAAATAACGCAAAAGCCGTCCCTGCTCCGAACGATAAAGTCTCGAAGAGAAGGAAAGAAGTTTTACTTGGAGGAGCAATCTTTAAAAAAGGAAAACTTGAAGCGAGCAGAATGGATTACCGATAGCCCTTCCAACTAGTCGCAAGAACAACTTCAAAAAGCTCAACTTGATTTGACCTCCTTACCAGATCCATACACGAAAACTTCTGTCGTTAGGTTTCAAAAGAAACGAAAATCCATTCCATACCTGGCTTTTTATTCTTTGGAAAAAGGGAGCTTTTTTGTTTTGATTTCTATGAGAAAGATGAGATCACATCTTGGTCGAAATAATGCATCGGGAAATAAAGTCTCTTACCCTCTCTTTCTCAAACAAACAGTTGATCACTTGGAGACTTTCCAAACCCTAGTACATACGATCTTTCTAAAAGACAGCTAATTCCTCCCTTGTTTCATCAAAGTCATGCTTAGCGAAATCAACACGCTTAGAGTCATCAAGACAGAGCGGTGTATTCGCAATGGGAGAGACGCTACGCTTGCAAAGTTATGTTTTATCAACAAATTATTGTTAAAATGAGAACTTTTACAATTTGTTTTATTGTTTTACGAATTTTTGTCGACATTGTGTTATCGAAATGTCGTGTTTTAAGGAGATTGTTATGCTAAAACACAAATAGACAAATAGCTACAAATGGCATTATACTATCATTTCACGTAGAAAGTAGCATTTCTTACGAATTAGAGCTGTCACCTTTTATTAGAATTTACGTGCTTATAATTATTTTCTCAATAAAAGGTTTTTAAATAAATGATCCTTTTTTTAATGAATTAAAAAAATAATCGAAATTTTTCTTCGCGCAAATTGTCCCTGAAAATGAAAAATCATTTCTTCATCTGTTTCTTTCTTTTCGAATAGTAATAACTTTATTTTCTTATATTTTTTTCCTACAACTTTAGCTAGAATTTCAGGATCATTTTTAAATATATTTTACCCAATATTTTTCATTTTATCAGTGACTATCTACCTTAATAAACTTCAACTTTCCCTTCCACTTTATTACCTCCTCTACGGCCAAATATTAAACAAGCTCTGGATGTAGTTTTCCAACCATGTCTCCCAAAAATATTTCGTAAAATTATTTTTGAACTTCTGATTTACTAAAACAGTTATAACTTGTTAAAATTTCTGTGTGCGTATGCATTCTGTAAAAATGTTTTTAATCTTATAATAATATTCAAATTAATTTTATTGTCAAACCATTCTAATGTTAAAACTAAAATAAAAAAAAACTTTTTACTTTCTTGTATATGTAATATAGACAAAATAGGGTAATAGTCAAAGATGACATTTTGACAAATCTTTTAAGCATGCTTTTAAGCATGTATCGTGAAGTTATTAAAAACCTTTTTTTGCTCCTATTAGCTTTATTATAATTAGAATAAATTGCTTTAAAAGCGGCTGAAACAAGCATAAAACACCACCCCTTTGCAATGTTCAAGTGCATAAATTTGAAATTTCTATTTCTCAATTGCACACCAATAAAAGTCCAGCAGCTACTTTCTCCTCTATGTTGATTGGTGAAGTACAATGAAAGAACACATAAATAAGCTTAAGAATAAAATTTAACTGATTCATTCGGAGACATAGGCAATTTCTATGTAGAAAGTTAAATTTCTAAACGCATGTTCGGAAGATCCATTCAACTTTTAAAAGAAATATTTGATTCCACTATCCATTGGAACACTGATACTATCCCATATTCAAAATAGAAATTAAATTAAAATTTTAAAATCCTGTTTAGATGAATGTGTTTACTTTCAAATTTTCTAGGTATCTAACAACTTATAAAAACCATCATACAGTCTTAAGTCATTATTCAGGTTTTACAAATTTTGTAATGCTGATATTTCTGAATTTATTTGTGCTTTGTTGCTTTTACAAGAAACAGATTTTAATAATTTTTGTACTTATAAATGCTTCTAATAATTAAAAGCTTATATAATATTAGATATAATGCTTCTAAGAGTGAAAAATTATTCTCAACAAATAGGATTATTTAAAATTCTTACTCGATTACTTGAGAAGATATTTTTAATTAAAATTCAAATAAAATGGAAAACAAATAAATGTATCACAAGAACATAAATTAAATGAAATTGCGATTTCTGTTATCAAAAATGACTGGCAATCGTGCTGCCATCTGAAATTCACAAATACATTGCAGTGAAGCATTCAGGAATCAAAGTGTGAGTAGTTAAACAAACTACAAATAAAATAACTACAAATAGAGGCTGGAGGCGCTCGAAAATCCATTTACCATCAAAGCAATACGAAAGAGGATTTGAAATTTGTAATTGTTATTTCTAGAAACTCATTATGGCTCCTTCAGTGAATCATCTAAAAGAAATTTATTTCATCGATGCATTTAAAACAAGAACTTTTAAGGAAATTGATTCAATTCATCCTACTTAAAGAGAACAGAGTCTCTCTTATCTGAAGAAATTTTATAAGCTTTTAATTAAAATTTAATCCCAAAGGTTGGAAACATTCAAAGAGTATAGCAATGGAACATTAAGCCTCTCTCGAGAATTTATTCCATATTCTAAAAGACTGTTTTCAACTTCCACAGTTTAAAAGTTCTAAATAAACAATATCGTCTGCTACTTGTTTGCATTTTATAAGAAGATTAAGAAACGAGTCTACAAAACAAAAAAAGACGATTTATACGATGCAATTACATCTTTTAAGAACTAGCTAAAATCAGTGATGGGCTAAAGAATGAAACGCCGCTTGCATTCAAGTCTTTCTCGTATAATTTCGCACAGGGAAAACTAAAATTTATTTCTGCTTTCTTAGACTAAGTATCTTACATTGATCATTTTACTTTATAATAAACAAAAAAAAAATATTATCTAGGAATTGAAACGGTGACTGAAATGAAATTCTTCGATATTAATCCCATCATTTGTCAGAAAGTATTTAATCTTTTAATCACAATAATAAGATTATTTTAACAAATGCGATATTTTTACAATCATCTCTTTTGGAGAGTATATATTTCATTTCATACATATTAGACTCATGTAATCTTGGTATTATTTTTCATTTTATTAAGTTTTAATATAAATCTTAGTATTTATTAGTAAAATAACTTTAATATTATTCCAAAAGAAATTTTATCATTATAGTTCACATTCAATTATAATAATAAACTATTATTATTAAAGTTCAAATTAATAACTAAGTATGCTTCTCAAAGAACTTTAGATATAGAGTTCAGGAAATCCTTTCGTCAGGAAAATTTCCTTTAGATATAGAGTTCAGGGAATCCTGCCTAGGAACACTAGACCGAAAGGAACTTCAGGCATATTAGTTAAGAAAATTCCGATCCTAGTTTCAAAGTATATAAACTTGTAATGAAAGGACTAATAGTAGAATATTATAGATGAGAGAACCAGAAAGATGTCTCGGAGAAGAAGGGTATAGGATAGTTGCATCCAATACCCTTTCACGCGGCAAAATCCACTCCATAGTAAGCCATATTCATAAATACCAAGACCTCTTCAAGATCTACAATAGTTGAGACCAGGATTCCCCTTGTGAAAATCACTCAAAAGTACAGATATCATGATGGAATTCAAGACCCCAGGACTCAGATGGACGCTACATATTTCTGACTCTATAATGATTGTTTACTTACCATACATATGTTCACAAGTAAATTTGTCAATTAACCCTCATTTTTAGTTGGTAATCTAATTCCCCTGTAAGTTCAACCAATCACCATTTGTTTCAGTATTTTTGCCCCCTCTATCCAGTTGAAACTTCAGAAGAAATAGAACAGATTCGTGTAAGATTTGACACCGACGGCATTCTCTCTGGAAATCTCTAAATGATGTATTGTCTTTTTCCCCTTTAACAAATCCCCCCCTCTCTCTCCTATCTTGTGCTCATGCAGCTGGTTAGATAGCGTTATAGGCACCGGGGGCACAGGATGTTATCTATCACAGTATTAATTTTTAAATAAGAATAATCTGGTTAAATATAATTGTGTACAAATGCGGCGCAACTTGGAAGGATAATAAATAAAACATTTTCATAAAATTATTAAAATGAAATAATAGCCTTTTCATCATTATTAATAGTTAATAAATAAAATAAAAGTATGTGGAAATATGAAATTATAAAGACCAGGGTTTTAAATGAGGGACTTCGTAATGACTGTCAAAAGTCACAAAATGATAAAATATGTTACTGGACGATGGCACTAAAAGAGAGGGCTAGAGAATGCTTGTAATGCGTGTATATTTCTTTGTATGAGCGATGGCAAAAACATATTGTAGTAGGTAGGAAATACAAAATAAATAAATCTGCGCTCACGTTACAGCAATATAATAAATAAAGTACAAAAATAATTGAATAATGTAATAGTACGGAGTGGGAATAAGGCGGATTTATTAGATGCCGAAGTCCTATGTGCATATCACCACCGCGCCAAAAAAGGTCATTCTATCCTCACACGAATAGTTTCAAAAATTTTACAATTTATAAAAGTGCGAATATCATGGAATGTATTCTTTTTTAATCACAAAGAAAATGAAACAACTTTCAAAGAGTGATTCAAAAGTTACATCTTTGCATTTTGCTACAGAAGTCATGAGAAATCTCCTGACGGAACCACCAGTGGAGATTCAGCTTTTTTTTTAAATTTATACCAGAACTAGGAATAGTTCCCATAGACGCGGAGGTCTCGGTTCTTGTAATTAGATTTACCTCAAACAAGAGGTAGAGGATCTTTCATTTTCTAGTGTAATCATTCCGGGAAAGAACAATGCTCCGAAAAAAAATTTAATTCAAAAAGTTTGCTTTTCTGGCATAATAAAATGTAATTTTAAAGATCCAAAGGAAAAAAATTGTTTTTTGGCAAGAATGTGAAATTTTTGCAACATGCAACAGATTTTATGATTCTTCATTTATTTGAAGCACAAATAATAAAGAAAAAGCATGTTGAATTCTTGGAACCAAACGAGGTTTTTCGTTCCATATTTTTTTCTACTTTTTTTCAAATAATGTAAAGTTTGCGTGTTGGACTTTATGAGGAATCGCCATTTTGTTCTATTGCCTGCTGAACCGAGGGAAATCGAAGTAATAAAATTTGAAAGGGAAAAGAAATTCCCAGAAAAAATTCTCTACGATGGGAGAAAGGAAGAAGGATTTCTTCATTTTCGATGAAGTTACCCTAACAAATAACTTGTAGACTCGGCAGTTTTTTTTTTTTTTTTTTTTGCATAAAAAAAGATTTCGGCTCCGTTAAATTAGAGTCTTGCGTGAGAGGCAAATTGTTAACTGAAAGAAAAACTCAAAAATAAATATATAATGTTTGAATAAAAGTGAAACACGAGAAAAATGGCTCGGGCCTTTAATTGAAGGGAAAGAGCCCCCCCCCCCCCCTTTTTTCTCTCTCTCTCTCTCTCTCTTTCCTTCATTTCCGCCAAGACCCGTTCTGTGCGTGTCAGTGCCTCTTCAAAGAGGAAAAGAAGTTCCGGTTTTTCGCCTCATATGTATATTTATTTTTATACAGTTTTCTTAATATACATATTAGAAGAAATGGTTGACGTGCCATGAAAAATAGAAATTTCAGTCCTCGAACCAGCAAAAGAAGGAAGGAGTCATAATTCATAGTACAGAAAGTTAATTCCAATTGACTTTATGATGAAAGAGGACTCAGGATCGTAATTTAGCAAATCTGAACCGTGTGTCTTCAGTGACGTTAACAATTTCTTTAACATTAACTGTGTGTATCACTGATACAAAATCAATTCTATGATGCATTCCTCCATTTTTATAAAATAATTTTTATTGTAACTAAAATAAGGGATCCTAATTTGTTATAAATTAGCATTTGGCAAAAATTAAATAAAATGCACCAAGTTATAAAAAAGCTTACAAATGCAGACCACATATATATCTATTAGATATAGTGTTAACTGACGGGTTTAAGAGTATAATACAAAGTCTGAAGACATGGTGATCCCGAATTTCACGGTGCAAAGTTTAAATCTAGTGCAGGGCACAATTACAGTCATTTATTGCATATGAATGTGTAGGTTCGAGTGATGCAAGGAAACTAGGGACGAAAGAAAAAAAAGGAACAGTTTTGGAAGCGCGATGAATTGATCATGATGGATGAATGTATTGGTCACCTTGATCTCCCGATTTATGCTGTCTCGATTACTTTTTATGGGCACATCAAGAGAGTTTTGTTTATGCGAATTCGTCTGACTCAAATGAGAATCCCGTTGCCCAACGATACACAACTTCCGAGTGTGTATAAGAAAGACACGGAATATTTTAATGAACGTTTACACGAGTCGCTTCGATAAAGCTGCAAGTATATATCACTGTTTGTAGAATCTTGTTTAGTTAGTCTGAAAATTGCACTTGCGAATAACGTATTTTATAAATAATTCGTCTTTCTTTTCATCTCATTTTCTGTATTTTCACTTCCCCTTATTACATCTGACTATGCATTCCTGTACAACAAAATGAATATTATTGTAAACCCCTGCGCCAATCCTTAAGACTTATATCAAGTTCGGAAACATCCTGAATACATAAATTTAATAGATACGCCAAAACCAGTATGACTTAAAATATTAATATTAAATTTTCGAAGTGACAAAACTTCTGCAATTTTGACCATTCGTTATTTCAAATGCCGGTTGTGCCTCCGCACGTAATTTTCTTTCATGTTGCCAACTAAATAAAAGACTCACTGCGGCAATAGAAAGCAATTTTTCTCTATCAAAATATGCTAACTTAAAATTATAGGTTTAATAATATTTTTCAAAAGATATAACAGAGCATCGATCATCTTCGAATTTTCCGAAAAATACTATAAAATGGTCCTATTTTTTATTTTAATAAATATATTACTTCTGTGAAGTTATTATTCTTGAAAATGTCAAAAATATTTATTTCAGACGTGAAGATATAAAAAGTAAAAAAAAAATCTTAGTTATGATCGCAAACGATTAATTCTTTAAGTCTCTTTGGGATTTCAATACAATAATTATCCATTTTTTAAATTTTATAACTTATTAATAAAGTGTACATGCTGCTTTCTACTCATAATAATTATTATTATTATTGAAATTGGAAACATCTAGATCAGAGCTGTCCAAATACCCGGGGACTTTCTATTTACTAATCGTTTATGAAATTAAATACTTTATTTTCGGCATCTCAAATAGACAGAAGGATTAAAAATTTTTCCTTTTATATAAAAACGAGTAGTTACCCACGGCGACGTCTATATTTCTTTATTCTATATACAGCATGTCTTCTAATTTTTGTGGCCCAAAAGCTAATTTTCAAGCTGTCAGAGAGAGACATAAAATTCCAGTGGCTAAATTTTTTTAAATGTCGTGAAGAATTATAATTTATGTTACTTGAGCCAATAAATGTATGCCTCAAAAAGATTTTTTGTGCATCATCCTTATATTCAGTAAAATACTCTGTCACTGCGATACTTTAAATAAAAATATTCTGCGACTGAAACTGATCTTGTCATAAAACACTGGAAACCTCCATTTTATAATGAATTTTGCATTTAAATGCTGGGCATCGAGAAAAGTTTTAAGGAAGCTTTAAGCAAATTGGAATTAAGCATTGATGTTTTACTAAACCTGTACTTTTTCTTAAACTTTACTTGAAAAAATATTGCCACCGGTTGTATGTATATTTAATTTATAAATATTCTTTAGTCAATGGGGTTTTTTTTTTACAATTTTATTTCCTAAAGTAAATTTTAAACGTTGGTTTACTTAAAGAGCAATAACTAAATTTCTAATTTTGCATTTCACAAGACTATGAATAGTTTTTATGATAAATTTAGCAAAAGATTAGTGATTCGTATTTTAGATGATAAAGCAATTGATATCAGTAAGAAAAGTTAATTCAATATTATTCATAAAGGAAAAAAAACATAAAATACACTGCACGTTTCTAAATGAAAATAGTAATTATGCCTGAAATACCACAAACCAGCAATCAACAAGTAAATAGAAATTTAAATCCTAGTTTTATGATGCAGAATTTCATTTACTTACATCGATATGTTATTCTAACTTTTTCTCATGGTTTCATTTGTATGAAAAATTTATTTTTCATATGAATGATTGCTTTTGAATTGGAAAAGTGTCAGACAATATTTTTGATACTATTATTTTCGATTCTTCTATGTTGCTGTACGACTGAGTAAGAATTTAATAATTTAAATCGTAGTTAATGGAAATTATATTACATAAGTGCGTTTTAAATATTACTTTTTATTATAAAAATTTATTTTTTTTAATTCATCAGAATATTTCCATTATTATTTAAAGCAAGTTAAATATGTGTTTTGTACTTTTCTTTGGATATATGCAGTGATAAAACAGTCACATTTTTAATTTCGTCCAAATATGCTTCTTTCTTTTCTTTAAAACAGATTTTCATACAGAAACGCAATGAGGTTTTTGCATCAGAATTTGTGTTCATTTCAATCAGACAAAACGACATGGAAACACATGATTTCCCGGTGATTATGTATAAAACACTCGCGAGAAAATGATCACCAAAAAATAGCTAACAATCTGAATGCAATAAAACTCTAAAATTCACGCCCAAGACCTGTATTTTGTAACAATTATTCGCCAAAATCATTTGAAGTACTCATGATCTTAAGATCCATAATTATATGAAGGGATGAAGAGAATACTTTATTGAAAAATATACGAGAAAGATTTCAAGAGATCACTGCCGCAGATATTATCTTTAGTTTAACCTTTTTATTGCTCTAAATAACGATATATATTAACTCTGATTCATCCGTATTTATCAGATATTAGTCCTAATTTATTTTCTGGTGTATCGATAACTGTTTAAAACTGGTTGTTAATGTGGGTAAAAGAATTAACTTCGTTCTTGTTAGCAATGCATTACACACCAACCTTTCACAGCGTTCAGCTTGCTGCCGACCATCTGCTTGGCGACAAAAGCGGCCATCTTTGCTCCTGATTGGACTTAGAAAAGTAGAGGGCTGTTGGCGAGAGCGTAGACTAGAAAAGAAGTAAAAACAGGGGCAGGATCAGGATCGCCGGCCTATATCTTGGTATCTAGAGCTGCAAGGAAAAACAAGGCTACATTAATCTTTCACTCTCGAATTAGAAAACATTCAAGAAAAATATTTAAAAACAGTCTGATTAAAAACTGGTTTAAATCCCTCTTTTTTGCCATTCATTTTAAAATTCTTTAGAAGAACCTAGAATGTGCCAACTAAGTTATTTTGGATTCTGTCAAAAAAATGAGTTTAATTATTGAAACATGAATGCTATCATTTATTTATATTTGAAAATTCGTTTTCCTCATGTTGTAAGCAATGTTCTTAAATATTTGGCACAAAAAATGGTGTGCATTACATAAAAAAAAGTCGTTTTACAATGTGGAAATATCTGTAGTAAATAAACTAAATGCAACTTATGAAAGATTTCAGACATGGATGAAGATTCAAAAATTATTTTTAAAAATAAGTTAAAGCTCATTTATATTTCTATCAGGGAACTACCATAAAATGCTGGATAAATAAAATTAAATAATTAAATGTTTAAAAAATGGGAGATCGTAATAAAAAAAACTAATAAGATACATGCTACTAATGAAAATTCATTTAAAAAGTAATTATTGAAATGCTGCCAACAGTTGTATTTGTATACTATGAAATAGCAGTAAAAACAATAAAAAAATTAAAAATTTATCATAAAAATGTCTCAAATTTATCTTGAGTACAAGTATATTTGTTTATTTCGAATAAGTTTCAAATTAAAGCAGGTAGTTATTCAATTAAAAAAATCTTCAACCATAATCTAATGTGTGATTTTCTGTAAGTATCAAATAAAACATTATGAATGGACTCAAATCAAAATGCTAGTGAAAAAAAATCAAGCAAAATAAATGTGAAGACTTTCAATAATCCATTATATTATTCATGGTAAATGGAATAATTTATTCACATTCACCTCAAGACAATTATTTTTCTGTTAATTTATCATTTGAAAATAATTTTGAATTCATGACATCGGTATATATTCCTACATCGGTATATATTCATATATTCCTACAAAATGATAACTGTTTTAAGAAAATTCCAACCTTTTCCGACAACACAAGTATGTAAAACCAATGCTTTGTATTTTGAAAATATAATACTTTATTATAATTGTGGGTTCAATATTGCAGAGGGGGAATATCTATTCACAACGTAAATGAGAAACCATTAGTCCTTATGTATATATGAGAAAGATATAAATAAAGTTTAACTATGTTAAGGGGAAAATGCTTGAAAATTTCCAAGTAAAACCGTTCATAAAAGACAAAAGGGCGAAGCGTTTGCACTAATTTGAATGAATTTCGAATCTTTTCCTACATTGATTAGATAGACAGAAATTTCACTTGGATAACAGGAAATTTAATATATCATATGATATATTACGTTGATATGCCTATTGCAAAAAATGTTAAAAAGGGGTGGTGGACAAATAAATCATATCCAGTTTCTACTTGTTCACTTAAATCACTCGAAGAGTATTATATAAAAACAAAAATTTTATTAACTGCTTTCTTGGGATATAGCAAAATGCAATAATAAGATGATAACTGACCTCAGCTATGGCGCTGCGAGCAAAGACCGACTTTGAGCACTGTTTTTGACCGTATATTATGCAAAAGTTTACAATGGGATTACTGGAAATACAATAAATGTTTGAATACTTTGTAAATAATGTTTTTTTTTTGTAAAAAGCCTTGTATCCAGAAATTTTAAATGCTGAGTTGGTTTCCTTTTAGATAACTAGGATTTGTGGTTTTTCTTCTTTACTTAAATAAAATATAGACTCTATAACAAATTTTAATAAGCTACTACTTTTATTTTTAATAATATTCGAAAAATGAAAGCTTTAAAGTTAATTATTATATGAAAACATAAGAAAGTATTTAAATCAGCTTATTTGAGGACCAAAGGCGAAATATTAATTCAAAGTTTCGAAATAGTTTTATTAAAAATAAATTCGTTTAACCATTTAAATCCACTTATATCTTCTTTCTAAAAATTTTCTTCATCACTTCGCTCCTTACATATGAATTATTTCCCGCATATAGTTTAGAAAATATTCATTGGCAATGCAGTGTTATCGCTTGTGATTGAATAGTTAAAAGTAATTAGAAGACAAATTTTTCGCACTCATTGCATATTCATAGAATTTTGCATATCCTGTAGAAAATTGGCTTCCTTACAAGGGCAAAAGGGATTAAACGAAAGAAAAAGGAATCCCTTGAAGGCTTATTTTGCAGTATATATTCTTGGTAGAGTAAATCAGAAAGAATAATGAGGAAATCCAGTAGGAAGTATAATATCTTCATTGATTAAGGGTAGACAAAATCTCAAAGAAATATCTTAAAATTTTGATTTTTCCATAGAGAAATTGGAAAATTATTTTTCTCTTATTAAGTTACTAAAGGATTTATGTATCCTTAGACCTATAGCTTGTGTGATTATCTTTTCCTTTAGCAATCATTATGCTCAATGACGGATCAATCGGACAGGAATGTAAACTTAAATAAAGACCGAAAAGGTTTTCATGAGTCTGAGTCATGCCATGGAGTGTCTAAAGCAAGATCAATTGTAACCAAATAAGCTATTCGGTTGATTCCAATTTCTGAGGTACAATCAGTTTTTTTTATTTCTTATCTACAAGTAAATGAACATGAAAACATAAGTTTGAAGTAATTAAGAAACAACGTCAAACCAAAGCAATTAAAAATTATTTAAGGAATTTTTAGGAATAAGCAATATTTACATATTTTACATTCTTTTTTTCACAGTAATCATAATTTAGAGAAAAATTATAAATAAAAGATATAAATTAAAAACAAATTACTAAAAATTTAATGCATTCAATCAATTTACATGCTTTTTATTCAGTTGTAAGTTCACTGAAACGGGAAACAAAAGTCATTCTAGAAAAAATACTCATTCAAAGCAAATTTTCTGTCGTCGTCCCAAAGATGCTTTATTTTATTAAAACCTGAAGGTTAAACTGGTTCCATATATTCACTGCGAACTTTAATCCGCAAGATATATTTCTGAAAACCTGACTCGGTAAAGTTAAGCGTCAACATTCATTACGAAGAATTCTTTATCAAAACCCCCAGAATATGGTACAGTTATATAGACCGAGCGAACCTGAGATCGAAACCACATATCTGCATGTGAGAAGCCTTTACAAAGATTCACATGCGGGCCAATGTGATTTTCAGACTTCAGATCAAACTGAGATTCCATCTCTTCCACAATTCCGGCTATCAATAAAGTTTATTTAAAGGCAAATTTCATTTTGGTCTTGGTTTACCCCACGATGATCCCCTACCAGAAAGGGTATCAGGCCTTGCGGGTCGCTGGAGTTTATTTTATCTAGTTCTCTCCATAACCGCCTACAATCTAGATCACTCTTCAGAATAAATCTAGACTCATTTGCGGACAGTAAAGAGGCCCACTGCTGCTCGGTAAAAGTATTCCATCTCCTGCACAACGTAAATGAGCACATGTTTGTCTTTATTAAAAGAAATGCATTTGGTTTTCTTGCGTACAATCTTTCACTATAAAGACGTTTTCGTATAGTATGAGACAAGTTCTCATTTTTTTTTTCAGTGACTATATCTGAAATGACTGAGCTACAGTAGGAATGCTCTTCTCAGTGCCAAAAGACATTCAACGGCATTATAATGCATTACCAATATGGAACTGAGTTTTCAAATTTAATCTAAACTTAGTGTCTTTCCGACTTAGTATGATATACATTAAACCTATAAATAGTAACCGCTTTGTCAACCCATTAGCAACCTTCCGATCGCCTTCATCTAAGCCAATTACATAATTTCTCCAAGAGTTTGTCATTGTCGCCCCGCATAGAAAAATGAAAACTAGCTGAATTGGGCAAAAAATTCAGAAAACAAAACAATCACTCATTTTCCAACGATATAAATACCGATTTCTTTAGAAAGTAAAGGAAAGATATATTTCACCCTTTGAGTGTTATTGGGCTTGCATAGTATCTTTCATATAAATAATATTTGTTACTTTTAATCGAATCTATCCAATGGTGAATACTAAAAATATTGTTTTTGAATTCCGAAGGCCAGCGCAGTACTAGAAAATATCAAGTTGAAATTTAGGATCGTATGCAGAGAGAAATAAAAGCCATCAATCACAGTGTTTTTTACCACTCATAATTAAAATGGTCATATAATTATTTCTTTTAAAAATTTATCAATCAATATATACCATTTTTCACATTTAATCGTGTGCCATTTTGCCCTTTCTTATCAAAGCTATTTCTCAATGATATTTTTTGAATGAGATCATACCTATTTTGTTCTAATTCACATTTTGATCGAGGTGATTTCTGTGTCTTTGAACCACAAATTTTCGAAGCCTTCTGTCATTTTCTCTCCCCTCTGAGAATTACAAGAATTCAGTAAGAGGGAGGAATGAAATCTTCCCCTTTCGTGGTACAATATTTGTTCCGCAAACCAATTACTTCCCTCAGCGACAAAATAATACAACCAAAGACAACTGGTAACTGCAACTTTGACTGCCAATGTTCCAATTTCCGACACACCTGGAGCCAAAAGACCTTCTTCCCTGATGTATTTATTCGGAAAATGCTGCTCGTCTCCCCCCTCCCCCCACGCCCTGGCATAACTCCGCAAATAATTGGAAAATTCCTTATTGCGTTCCTCAGAGGGAACAGAAAAGGGGAAGGGAAGAATTCTGGAACGCACACTCGAGTGACTTGAGTATTCGAATCAAGTTTTCGATCGTTCTTTATTTAAGACCGAGAAAACACCCCCTTTATGCAAATGAAGGAGGAATTACGCCGAAGCGAGTCTCTTAGATTTAAAATATAAAGTAAACATTTGCTAACAGATATCTCAAAGCATCTTCGCTGTAATTGGGCGGGATTTCGCTCGAGCTTTTGCAGCAACAAGTTTCAATCAGTGACGAAATGAGAATCGTTTGATTTGGTTTTCAAAAAGTGCGCCGCGTAATTTATTTGATCCTAAGGAAGAATAAATTTAATTTCACTATAACAAGAGAAATAAATCGATTATTTGTGAGAAGTGACAATTCAAAAATATTTTTCATTTAGTTCGAAAGAATTTTATCATAATCTAGAGTTAGATTCGTGTATTGTTCATAATTTATACTATTTTTTTAGTATTATCATGGGATAAAAATAATTTTATTTGAGATTTCAATAAACAATACAAATATGAAATAACTTTAAAATTTAAATATTATCATATAAGTTTTATTGATAATAAGGAGTATTCTAGAACGTATTTTGTATGATATAATATAATTTGTCTAGTACTTGTGTTACTTGCATTGAATAGAAAACTACTCTTTATAGAACAGGTAATTGTGATAATAAACAAAAATAAAACATAACATTCAAAGATGATATCTTTTGTTCTTATTAGAAAAACGATTTAAACAGTATGTCAAAATGCCTCATTTTCATGATAATTTGGGGGCAGTTGCGACGTTAAAATGCGCAAATTTATCCCAGAGGGATGCGGAGGATTGAATCAATGGTTTCTTAATGCTTACATAAAATAACCTGACAGGAAAAATTTAAACAAGAAAATTATAGATATTAAAGAGGTTTACCAAACGAATCAGGAAATTCGAAAAACGTCTATTAAACGAGTTAAATAGTTACAGGTTTACAAGGTTAGTTAATTAGTGGTTACAAGTTTAATTAGGTTTGAGAAACATTTTTTTTTAAATGCAAGTTTTCATTTAAAAAATTTGAATTTTTAGAATTTTTTTTTCTGAATTTTATTTAATTATATGTCACAAAATGAAATCGTAAAGCCCTCAGATTTAGTTTTGCATACTTTTTCAAAATTTCAATTTTGAAATAATGTTTTTTATGACATTTTTCAATTTTGATAAATAAGTTTTGCCGAATAAAATAAATATACATTTGAATTCAAGGACAGGAAAAACTCATGTTTTTTAAAATGCCATTTCTGCTTTTGAAATTGAATTCAAATGATATTAAAGTGATTGGTTTCTAGAAAAATACTATTAAAAACTATATTTAGAAAAAAAATCTGACATATCGAAATAATTAAACAACCGTCCAAGTATAATGCTAAATGGCTTGGGTTATTGCGTGATGTGAGCAAGTACAATGATTCAAACAAAATGTCAACTCCAATTTCTGCAAACCGTATTTAATATTGCCATTTGAGATTGAAAAGCAATAATCACTATTAGTTATTAAAAAAAATTTCCCGACCCACAGATTTAGATAGAAAAATGTTGATAAATACTTTTCGATAATCCTGCCTTTTAAATGAAATTTTCAAATAAATAAATAAAGCAAACATCGTTCTGAAGCAAAATTATATATATATATATATATATATATATATATATATATATATATATATATATATATATATATATAAATGGAACTCGAAATGCGTTGTTAAGCGCAAAACTGGAAAACGGCTTGACCGATTCGGCTAATTTTTTAAAAAATATTTTCGTTTAGACACGAGAATGGTTCTTATGGAGTGAAAAAATTAAAAAAAAATTGTGTGGAAAATAGTTAAAACGATACTTTTCTTACTTTCCCGCCAAAAATCTTCATTTCCTTCCCCCACACCAACTAAGTTAGATAACAGGAAGTAATAAATTATGGTTTGTTTAGAAAGAGATACGCGAAGTCAGTTGGTTTCCATTCATAGATAACGGGATGTTTAAAAAAGAAAGAAAATAGCTGCTTTTATTATTAGATGGTATGAATATTTAATCTATGCCTGCTCAAAATAAAGTCTGGGCAGGGAAGAAAAAAAGAATAACAAAGGGGGGAAAAAGTTTGTAGAAAGAAAAGTAGTGAAAAAAAGGATAGAAAAAAAAAAGAAAAGAAAAGAAGGGTGTATGTGTCAACATTATTTCCTCTGTGCGCGGCATTTTCCAAGCTGTTTTTAAACTTTCGCATCTCTTGAAAACCAATTGTGTCTGTATTTGTTTAGTGTTTACATTTATGAAAATTTGAATCTCATTATTCTATAAAAAACGTCGAATTTTAGACCTTTACCTATACCATTTAAGTAAAATATCAATTCCTGGACGATCATTGCTCGGATAGAAAGAGAAAAATGAGTATACAATGAACAGAACATCTGAAGAAAATAACACTATAAATGAATTATATGACTATCAAAATTTGTTCGGTTAAAAAATATTTTGTTGAAAAACCTGTTATGAGACACAGCTACATAAAATATTATTTGAAAATTTTAGCAAGCATTAATACTGACGAACCGACGGCTAGGCGACATGTATATATATATATATATATATATATATATATAGGCAGATATTGATACATTTCTTAATAGTACGATTGGGCTCTAAACCGTGCTACGGGGCAACTTTAGAATCATTATCAACATAGGTATATAACATGAATGAAATTAAACGAAATAGATGACGAATCCTGGACCTACGACTTTACTTAATACTTACGATACTTTCTAATATTATTAGCGATATAATTTTCATTACTGGAATAAGATACGTACATTTGTGATAAAGAATTTTTAAGAGATTTTTGCATTTCAAATTACTTAAAACTTTCATTGAATTTGCCATTTACATTTAAAATTTCAAGATCTCATTAAAACTTCAAAAGTTAGACATCATTGTAGGCGAAGAGGTTAATTCCATTATCATTTTTTCTATGTATTGTTACTCATAATACTTTAAAATTAGTACTTTGAGCTTGAACTAGAATTAGCACATTAAGCAGCACAGAACTTGCTAGTTCAAGAAATTTCTTGATAATTTGGAAGTTTCGAAATAACTTCATCGGTTAGTTAAATTTGCAACTTCAAGAGTATCATTTATTTAAAAACAAACAGATGGAATTTAAGCATCCAAAAATTTCCCAAAATTTTATTTGCCTTCAAAATGATTGACATTTCATGAAATAAGTATTATTATTATGAAGTAATATATCATTGAAGCAAATTGTATAATACTGAAACTTTTTCAGAGTTTTATATTTCCTTTTATTTAGCTTTTTCTCTTAGAATAATAAATTACTAAGCTTCATATGAAACAAAATTAATCTTTGACTCTTATCTCATCGTAATTAATATATTTAATATCATTTTTATCTCATAGTAAATAATACACGTGTATTAATAATTTAAATACATTTTCTTATTTCAATAACTACATGAAAGTTCGCTTAAAAACATTAAATCGGATTTATGGTGAAAAGAATCCTTTTTTGACAATGAAGAATCAAACACGTGAATAAGAAAATATTATTTAATAATATTTTACAGAAGTGTTGCATTACTTATTTAGATATAGATATCAAAAAGAAGAAAAGTTAGAAAAAACTTTCTTCTCGACTTTTTATTTCTGACACTCGAATAACGTTAGAATTTTCTCTAAAGAGATTATCATTGAGGGTAGAAAAAACAATTTATAAAGATTTCCAAAAAATAATGATTGAATTTTTTTATTAACTTAAAAGCGCATATTTATACCTATTGATAAAAACTGTTGCTGTAAAACTAGTTATTTATGAATTCACTCTGATAAAGCATTAAACACTAATGGATAAAGGTGAAAATTGTATAAAAATTTTTTGGAAATATGATCAGACCCCTCACAATGAAACTGAATATAATTTTGAGAAATGGAAATTTTTATTCAACTCTGAGTTCTAAAGATATTTCAACATGGTGTTTTCGAAAAAAAAATATATTTTCTTTTATACTGCCGACTAATAGAGACATCTCTAAAGATTTGTTATAATTAAATCCATGAAAGTATTTTTCTTCACAGTGGAAGCAATTTAATAAGGTACTGAAATTTGCATACATATTAGAAAATTTAGAAAATGGGGAGGCTTAAGCTTTTCGTCATGCTGCGAACATTCTACGAATTTAATACAATATTACTATTTAAATGAAATGAAACTTTGAACTTTTTTTTCTTTGCTTACAAAATGGCGAATCAACTGAAGCAATACTCTGAAACCAGATCGCACTTCCATAATTTGTTCCTATTGTTTAAATAATTTCCAAATATGACCCAATAAATAAGAAAAAAAGCATCGCTTCTATGCTCTAATTTAATGGACAGCAGATAAAGTCTAATTGCTAAAGATTTAATAAAATCTTAAATTTCAAATTATAAAGAAAACTTTTTATATATTTACTACTATGCTTAAAATGTCTCCGTTTTTCTATGTCAAATACTTATTTTTATCTAAAGCAATTAAAAATGTTTAAATGAAAGCTTTAAAAAAAGAAAGAGATTTAAAAAAAGCGACTTATAAAATTTCGAATTTTTACATATAAACAATAAAATAAACGACTTTATAAGAAAAAAAATTGGATCCATTTTTTAATAATTTATTTTTTTTAATCCTATTGCTATTTTCTAGAACAACATTATGAAATAAATATACAGATGGTAAAATTGAAATGCTGTATTTGAATTTTGTATAAATTAAAAATGTGTTTATTGGTTTTTAAATTAAATATGTTATTTTCTTGCTTGTTTGGGCATATAGATATGTAATTTATACTAATATGTACACATCGAATAAGTGTCAACTTATAATAGTACATCTTTGTGCATTTTCGTATATGAAACGTAAAGAAAATATCTCACTTGTCAAAAAATTCTTGAAAATTAAGACTTTCCCGAATATTCATGATTCAAAATCTCTGAATATTTGAGTTTTAGGTATTATATCTGAATACGAATACATCAATTCATAATTGCAGTTTGGGCCATAGAGTTGAATATTTTTTAAGATTAATGGTTTATGCATAGATTTCTATTTAACTTTCAATAAAATACTTTTAAATGAAGTATTTTACCAAATTATTAACTATGCCGATGAAATTTGGTACTCTTGATTACATTTAAAATATAGAATTATTATTGAAATTGGAACCAAATGTGTAAAACGGGTGTTCGTCTGTCAATTCGTTCTTTCGAATGCATTTAAACCGAACTATTCTTAAACGGAATTGCTTAATCCAATGGGATTTGGTACTTCTTCTTGTGAATACTAGTTAAGTTTTTTTTTCATCTGGTCAATAAAAGGCGTCAAAACTACATATACACTATAAAAAACTAGATTCACATAAAAGATTTACATTTTATTAATTATTATTCGTCAAAGTCACGCAAGGTATTTGTGCCTTCCCCCGATGTTCACAACTTTGTGCGAGAAAAGAGGTATGAGAAAGTTTCAGGGACACTCTTCAATGAAGTTTCCTTTTGAATACCTTTATGCGTATAAAACTTGTAATTATGTATTCATCAAAAAATTATGCAGTGATATCAAAGTAGAAAAATAATTAATTATAAAAATAAAAGGTGCTTACGTATTAGACCGTCAACGCCAACTTTCGACAACGGTTTAGTAACTCATCGGCGACGGATTCAAATTTGACGATTAACCGTTGACGAAACTGAAACCAACAAAATGGTGGATGACAATTAAGATATGAATTTAACAAAAATAATGGCGGTTTTTGGCCATATTAGACAGTTTAGTAACTCATTGGTGACGCCTTCAAATTTGGTGATAAAGATCGATGGTCTAATACGTAAGTACCAAATAAAATATGAATTAATGAGGTGTTTTCAAATTCCTTTAAAATAGTTAAGAAAAATTCGAATTAATGAATACAAGTAAATAGATTTAAATTATTTTTGTTTGTATATATTGAAGAATAAAAGAGCGAGTAGACACAGAATTCTTACAGCCCCGATTCTCATGACTATCAGTTGGAACAGAACTATTGGATTCAATTTAAGAAGTGAGTGATATCGAACCGCACTAGTCTCTGGAAAGTTTATTAATTGCTGCTATGCATTAACTGTTTCTATTTATTATTCCATTTTTTAAAATATTTTCTGTTTTAAACGAGATACCTTTTTTTTCGGTATAAATTCAACGAAGTTAAGGAACAATCTACATGCTTCTGCTCTATCTCACAGTCGCTCTTTTTCTTTTTCATCTCTGTCTGTAGATAAATAATAACGTGAAGTAATGGAATAATAAATGGAATTACGTCATAAATAATAAATGGAATTTCGTGATGGTCAGATAATATTACAAACATGGTAATAAAAAACAACGGGGACAAAAGATTCAGGTGTTTTAGTTTTGATTTCATAAAGAAAAAAATCCCCTTTAGGGATTTTAGTATACAATTAGTAATACCGGAGTTAGTCCATTTCCCCTTTTTATTTCTGCCTTCAAGATTCAGAAAAGTACCAGCTCAAATCACGTACTCATCATCTGATTAAGAGTCAGCGAAACTCTTCATAAAACACAACTCGTATATTTTTAAAACAGATATCTAACAAAACAGAAAGAAAATGGGCTTGAATCAGTTAGTAATGAATTAATTTCCACTTAAAATTAACCATAAGTTTAAAATTCGTATTATTGCAAGCATTTTTGACATATAAGAGAGCTTTTTTTGAGATTTTAGTAAATCAAAGAATAAAACATTACAGTTTTTAGGCTCTTCTTTTAATGAGCTTGCTCATCTGAGAAACATATTCTATTTAACTGCTTTGAGGGTCGCCTGAGTCTGGTGGGCCTATAGAAACTGCATTGTAAGAAATTTAGAGTGGCAGTCAATGTGTTAAAATACGAAGAAAAACAGATTTTTCTTAGATGTTTGATGTATAACCATGATTATATATTACGACTGATAGGACACATCTATATTAATAAAAATGGAACTCGAAATGCGTTGCTAAGCGCAAAACCAGAGAACGGCTCGACCGATTCGGCTAATTTTTATTTTAATATTTTCGTTAAGACACGAGGATGGTTCTTATGGAGAGAAAAAATGAAAAAACTGCCAGGAAATTAGTTAAAAGGACACTTTTCTTACTTTCCCGCCAAAAATCTTCATTTCCTTCCCCCACACCAACTGAGTTAGATAGCAGGAAGTAATAAATTATGATTTGTTTAGAAAGAAATACGCGAAGTCATTTGGTTTTCATTCATAGATAACGGGATGTTTAAAAAAGAAAGAAAATAGCTGCTTTTATTATTAGACAGTGTGAATATTTAATCTATGCCTACTCAAAATAAAATTTGGGAAGGGAAGAAAAAAAATAACAAAGTGAAAATAGGGTTTGTAGAAACAAAATTAGTGAAGAAAAAAAGGATAGAAAAAAGAAAAGAAAAGAAGGATGTGTGTGTTTCAATATTATTTCCTCTGTGCGCGGCATTTTCCAAGCTAAATTTAAACTTTCGCATCTCTTGAAAACTAATTTTTTCTTTATTTGTATTGTGTGTTTACATTTATGAAAATTAGAATCTCCTTATTCTATAAAAACATAGAATTGTAGACCTTTCCCTACACCATTTAAGTAAAATATCAATTCCGGGACAATCATTGCTCTGATAGAAAGAGAAAGATGAGTATTACAATGAACAGAACATCTGAAGAAAATAATACTATAAATGAATTATATGATTATCAAAATTTGTTTGGTTTAAATATATTTTGGTGAAAAACCTGTTATGAGACACAGCTACATAAAATATTATATGAAAATTTTAGCGAGCATTAATACTGGCGAACCGACTGGTCGCCAAAGTCGGCTAGTTTTGAATATTTTTATCTCTCTATACAACGTTTTCTTTAGGGGGGGGAGTTTCAGGTATCACTAAGCCAGTATTATTCTGGCAGTAAATCCAACAATGACGAGGAATAATCTGTCTGCTTATTGGTCCACATCACAATAATCTATCTTACGAATTTCTTTTCTTCTTTTTTCTGCTTCTCCATCTGACGAAGGATGATTGGGGCTGGAATGGCCAAGATCAAATGATACCGGTCACTCGCCATTCCAATAAAAGGAAACAATCTCTGATGCGGATGGCAACACGTCCCCCAGGAATGGCGGAGCGTTTGCTTAAGCAATTAGCTCTGGTAAATAACGTCTGCCGGCGGGGAACGACACAGAATGCGGAGAGAAATAAGTCGCCTGCCTTCGCAGAAGATGGAATATTTTGTCAGGGGCTGTTTGTTCTGGTGAGAAACAGCAAGCTGTGCCCAGATGATGCTTATTTGAGCATGCGTCTGTTTTAGTTAGTTTGGGTGAAATAATGCCATGGGCTGGCAGTTTGTTGGTATAATATGCAAAGTATTCCGATGTGGATGAATAAATAGGGGGTTCTCATTTAGTCCCTGTGTGAATATAAAATAAATGAATGTAAAGGTAGCAGAAATAATTAGTGAAAATGTCAAAAACCTGAAGGAGACAATTTTTTTCCATAGATTTTTAACCAAAATAATATTTATTTTTCATAATCACAAATGGTTTATGGCTCTAATTTAATTGGAAATTTACTGTGTTATTTGTTTATTTGTAGAAATTCCTTACCGCTGTCCAAAGAAGGCTTAGATCCTTCTGTATAACCATACCCGTACACACTGACACGCCCCATATTCAAAGAGATGCAAAAACTGACCAAATGATTTCTTTTCGGCTTTTAAGTCAAAAATCATAGATAAAATATTGTGAAATGCTGCTTCAGTTTTAAAAATAAAAAAACCATAGGCAAAAGAATTCAATTTTTTGTTATAATCTTTTAATGAAACTTTCTTACTAAATTATAACAAGATTTTAATTCAATATGAATTTTAAAAAAAATACCGTATTTAAATATTTTAATATCTGTTTTCTCTTTTCTCCATTTTGATTTTACCGGAAGTCAAATACTGTTTGTAAACAAATATTTTTTACATATGGTTAAAACAGTTTTTTTAATGTTTTCAACAGTATTAATAAATCTATTTATTTATAAATATCGTGTTATATGCCTAATATTTTAATGTTTGTAATGCTTTTGTATAGATGGTTACTTGTAAGAATTTATTTATTTATTTTTTTGTTTCTTCATTCGCACAGTGATTTAGCATCGTACTGATTTTCAGTGTATTCCATCTTCTTAAAACGACATTTGTTTTTGAAAATTGGTTTTTGTTTGTCAAATGTGACGGTTATATTATTGAAATTAACACAACATATTTAGCTTAAATGATCATTAAAATAAAAAAATTGACTAATAAATTATGCAAAACAGTTTAAATTGATTATATATATATATATATATATATAT
>JAOUZG010047888.1:3563858-3575365 GCA_026289955.1 Argiope argentata
AATGGATTTTGTTTACCCGGCCGTATAGTAAATTTTATCCAAAGCTTGTTTTCAAACAAAAAATGAAACGAAACAAAACCAAATGAAATCATAAAAACTATAAATTTTATGATGCTTACATATCGTATGTACGAAAAGAATTGTTCATTAAAAATTTGTTAAGATTTTATATAAATTTTCTATTTTTGAAAATAGTATTACAGATTTAAGCTTGATAAATTGATTTTGAAATAAAGATACGTATAATTTAGATAAATTTGTTACAATTTGTCAAGAAACATTTTTCTCTTAAAAAAATTAATTTTTTGTGCATGAAAATATGCAACATATGTAATTATTCAGATAATTATGTTTCCTATTTAATTAATTGTGTATATAAATATTAATCTTGTTATAAAGAGAGAATGTTCTATATTTATTCCTTCCTGATACATTAATCATTTAAATAAAATACATTAAGTTTTAAAAATTAAAGATCATTTTATTACAAGTAGAATGCCACAGTTTATCACCTCAGATTATAGAAGAAAATTTCTATTATGGTATTGGGTTCTTACTTCCCCCTACAGTATCTAAAAGCATCCGTGCTTTTAGATCATAGTATCTAAAAGCATCCATGTCTATTTTGGTGACTCAATCATTCAGTTCATTCCGGACACCAATTTAGGGGGGGGGGTATTTTGCATGTTAATGTAGGCAAATATTACTACCATAACGTAAGAATAAAATCATAGTAATGGGTATATGTGCACGGCCTATGATGAAATAATATAAAAATCAGTTAAAAGCCTCACCGCAAATAAACCTCAACCACTACTTTACATTTAAACAAGAACGATTTATCCCTTTTCTTAATAACCACATCTGCTTATCGTCGTTGTCAAATAAGCATGGGTTACTTGCATGTTAATGCAGACAAATATTACTCAACAGAGACTGATGCAAAAATGATAAAATCAATTAAAAATAAGACCGCGAATAAATCTCAACCACTGCTACACATTTCAACAAGAAAAATTAATGCTATTTCTTGGCGACGGCCTCTGTTTATCGTCGCTGTGAAATATTCACGTGACGCTGGCCATCATTGCCTGTACGGATGTCGTGAACGCGACAGAAAATGTTAATTACAAAGCGGAGTTGAGCTGGGATATTTCTTCGTGTTAATTATTTCGTCAGTTCCACGGAGCGAAATGCCATCACTCTTGGAAATCTCGAGTCCTTTCACCCCCTTGAAAAGGAAGGCTTTCAACGGGATGGAATAGTTCGCAGTTTTCGAATTTCTTTGCAAGATAAAGGATGGAACACAAGCCTTGAAAAAGGATTTCAAATTTGGAGAAAAATTCTTCGAAAGATTGGTACTTGTTTCAAAACGTTGTTAAAGCAATCTTATTAGTTTGTTGATCTCAGAACGACAACTTGGCAAATGCGATATACGAGAGACATCAGAGTAATTTATTGAAACGAAGATACGTGTTGAAATTTCAGTTTTAGTTTTTCGTTTGGAATTTTGTTACACAATATTTATACACTGAATATCTGACAAACCAAACGGAATTGTAATTATTTGAGGAAACTAAGATTTCGGGGGGGGGGTTCTATTTTCTCAAACCACAAATTTTTAAGTCCGATATCTTTCACAAATTACAGAATTCAAGTTATTCTTTTTTTAACTTTCTCGCATACTAAGTAGAAAGAAGGTATTATTAACATCAAAATATTCAAATTGGGAGTTTAACGGAAACTTAATCATCTCCATCCTAGATTTTTTTTAAAAATCACACTGAGTTAAAAAAAATTTTAAAAAATGATACGCCTATCTAATTGTGATCAACTCAAAAACCACTTTGTGCGAGATGCATAAATTTGAATATGTTCTTTACAACACATATGTGGATTTCTATCCATTATTGTATAAATTGATTCAGAGAATGTTTGTCTGTACTGCTGATTTAAATATAACTAAAAATCGAAGAGAAACATGTATAGAAAATTCGGTACATAAAATTAATATTTCATTGTAGGCATCAATCAAAATTTAAGCCAAATCCAACAAAGGGTTACACAACTGTTCGTATGTACCTTAACTTACTAAAAAATTGGATTATGTAACTACATAAAGTTTGTATAAAATTTCGGTTTTACAAGCATAATTTTGAGCTAGGTTTTTTTAATTGACTAGGAAAAACGATTCTAAATCACAAATTCAGTTTTTGGATACAATTAACAGCATGTCAAAGATCGGACAATAGATTAATTCAAAGATAAAAGAAATTCAATGATAGAAATTTAAGCCAAAGATTATTCTTCCCTTTCTATTCTGAGCCAATCTGATAGAAAAGGAATTGAAAATTTATCGAACATTCACAGTCTTTGTGCTTGTGATAGAGAATAATACATTTATTAACGAATGTGTGAAAAAATTTTGAGGTTTCTATACTCACTGACTTTCTGTATTTTTACAACTAAATATTTTTGTTGCCATTGATATCTAAATAAGGCCGACCCACCATTCTTATAATTCTGACTGGAGGTCAATAGTGAAGTAATTTTTTCCCACACATCAAGATATCATCTAGATGACATTGAGAACATAGAGCGTCAAAAGTGTTTTTACCAATCTCCATTATAATATAATAGTTGTTGTTGTGTTGTGACTAAGGACACTTGCCATAGACAAGCCTCCGCTGATACATCAGCAGATTTTAAGTCTAAGAAATGCGTCCCTTTGTTTTACAAGTAGCACCATCTAGGGGCAAGAGTACGACTTGTCTACACAACACGTCACAACCCTTTTTAGGAGATGGACTACATTCATGCAAATTTATTCATACATATCGGAACGTAATTTAGACCTTGAGCAGAGAATGATCATCACCAACCCAGTACCCCCAGTGATATTACTTTCTATATGGAGGACTTTGCGACCACGAACAGATTTAACGAGCACCAGTCGCCATACACTTGGGGAATCTTTTGACCGGTGAGTTTCGAACTCGTAACCTATAGAGTACGAGTCCAACGCTCTACTAACCAGGCAATCCTGGCCCTCTTCTAATATTATAAAGTGTGGATATGATATATATAAAACAGAATATGAATTCTGGAGGTTTTTTTTAAATATAAATTCATATTTCAATTAATACTAAACAGAAATCATTTCTTAGTCTCCAATAGCACGCTGATCTACTGACTTCATTTTCACATTAGGGAAATATCGCATAAACAAGGTTACTGGAAAAATATGGTTGAAACATGCCTAGAAATTTCTGCAGAATATGCTGCATTTCGAAAAAAGAAATAGCCCATTCTTCTTCCAAAGATGTGCGAGGGAAAGGTGTATTCTTTTGACACAAGTCATTGTTATTTTTTTTTCAGTAGTCGCCAGTGAAAAAAGAAACTGATGACATGACTGTTTAATAAGCCAATTCTTCTGTCAAGTAAATAGAAGCGATTGCTGTTATCGGATGGAAGGAAAAAGAGAAGAGGAGGAAGAACAGCAAAGAATGAGAAGAAAATGTCGACTTAAGCGAAGTTTCCCTTTCATTCGAGATACATTTCGCTTCTGTATTTGTCCAATATATCTGACATCAGAGTTGACAAGTAGTTTCGGAGAAGTTTTCGATCGACCTCCCATCCCTTGCCACGAGAAAAAGATTTATTGCTGAGAACAAACGTGGAGTAAATCCGATATTCTCGCTTCATTCGCCGCTTTTTGTCAATTGATCTTTCCGAGAAATAGCATTTGTCATCGAGGTAAAGCTAAAAAAAAATTTTAATGAATCGATTTTAACTCAATATCTATTTTTTCGATCGGGAGTGAAAAGTTTGAAACACAAACATCAGTGCTTTGAAATCATCACTTGATTCTCCTCTTACAAAAGGAATCCTATAATTATCATAGCAGAAATTGAACCTTTACTCTTATCCATTAAAAAAAATAATTTAGATTTTTTAAAAAACGGAAAATTTAGTGATAGGTGTCCTTAGTAAAGAAAGTAATAAATTTTATTTTCAATATTTATGAAGATGGTTTGATACTCACTGACACTTAAAACTTAAATGGCCGGTCACTCATCACGTGTGAATAGCCGAAACAATGGTAAATGTTCACTCACACAACGTATGTGTGATAGCTGGAACGGTTAAGGTTCACTCACACAACATGCGTGATATCTGGAGCAACGGTCAGTGTTAACTCCCAGATGTGTGGATAGCTAGAACAATGGTTAGAGTTCACTCGCGCAAGTGTGTAATGACTAGAATAGCAGTTAGTCTCCACTACCTCAACATGTGTGTGATACTAATGAAGATTATTGACCGGTACCATGATCTTTGTGTAATAATTGATGAATTTAAAGAAATGTGTGTATTGCTAGTGCATTCGAATATCGTCGTTACGTCTTCGTTTTAAGTAATTATTTTTTGCCCGTTTTTAAAATCATTATACAAGAAAGAATATAATTTTTAAATTAAATTGTTGTTACGTTTGTCATATTCAATGCATTGTTATAGTATTTCATTTTTTTATGTTTATATTCGCACATGATAAATTATTTAATGTAATTGCTTCCTTAAATTTTTTTTTTTCAAAAGTATTACCAACTTCTGATATGAGGCTATAAAAGTATGTTTAGTGGAACGTGGAAATCTATTGAAATTATCCACTGTTAATTAGGTTTTTTTTCATCTGCGAAATTTCAAGTATAGTAAAATAAGCATTCTGACATTACGTCTATGCAGTAATTCATATTGCCATGAGTAGATTAGGAAGAAGATTATAAAAATTAATTTTTTAGTAGATAAAAAATTAAATCTATGAATACTTCCCAAATTGTAAAGAAGAAAAGGGGAAGCTTTTTCATTTTTTTATAGAAAAAGATAATATTTGTAATCTTTCTCAACAGCCAACGAGAAGATATTCATTCCACTACTACTATTTTAATAATTGTCACAAGAATGATGCACGTAGTAATGCAATATGATAGGAAGGAAAAGATTAACATGATTATTAACGTTTAAAAGAAAATGATCAATGGGGATTGTAACCCTTTCTTCATGAGTTACCATCCCATTTGAGAAGATGAAGACTTTGCAGTGGAGATTTCATACAGTGAAGATTTCTATCATACGGGGAGGCTATGATCAGAAACTCAAATTTGATGTCCGATAGCCCTTAAAATTATGAAAGTATGTTCAGTTCGCGCGTGTTGAATTTTTCTTAATGAATTAAACTCCTTATTTGGAGTTTAGTTTATATATGTTAACGTCCAGGTTCAAAGTAACGTTAGAGCTATTCTGGATGGATCTTGCAACTTTGAACCGTGGTTATAAAACGAGGACGACACATGAAATGACACTCCCTCTCCAAACTTCCACAACAAATCAGCGCGGGATGTTTGACCTCCATGATTTTAGCATGCACCAGAGCCGCGTACATGAGGGCTCTTCGGTGGAATCGGATCTCGAGACTGAACCCCCTCCCCCCATTTTCAAAGAACGAGACCTTAATACCAGAGGCTCATCCTTATTTTGAAGAAAAGTTAAAATACCTTCAAATTCTTTTTCAAAGTTCATTCTGGGTGACTTCAAAACAGAATTTTAATCCAATGAAACAAACATACACTACTGATACAGCATTTAGATTGCCCTTAAATTAGAGTATATACATTATTATCAATAGTATGAAACGACACAAGAAACCGAGAAACCAGAAAGGATGCCTGCATAGTTATGGTCTTTCTTAAATAGCAATATCCCGAGCAAAGCGCATGAAACCTCGACCAAAGAACGAGACAATGAAATCGATGAAAACAAATACTTAGATACGCGCTTTTATCTTTCTTCAGGTTATTTAACTTGGGTTCTCAGAAAACAAAAACAATACTACCGTTGTTTTCTAAGAGAACGCAGAAGGTCTATCCTTTTTGAGACGTTAAAAGACGTCTTGATTTATACCGAGTATAACTCTTTTGTCTCATCTAAGAAGGAACATATTCCTATAAAGAAGAGCATTTCAAAATTTTCATGTTCTTGTGATATCTTGAATATAAGATGCTTTACTTTTTTTAAAGATATATATGAACTTGGTAGAAGGAAGTAGTATATTTTTATTAGCTTATCATCAATGCATATTTCAAAAAGAATCAGTATCGGGGAAAGCTTGAGAATTAATTTTTACTACGATTTTTTAAATCATATTAAACGACACCATAGATACGACAGTATTTTTAAAAATATTTTTGATAAATATAATTTTTTGCTTCAAAAAAAAGCTCAGCGTTCATATCTTTAAACGTTTAATATGGGCAATATATAGATGAAATAATCATTAGTAATAAAACAATATAAATTATGATGCCCAAAAATCAAATCCAATTCATTATTTTTTAGGGGGTATTAGAACTGAATTTACAATTTAGGTAAGAAAGTTGACTTAAAATTTTACTATTTAACTGAAAATTCTCAGAAAAAATAAATTCCTTAATGTGAATTTATAATTTATTTTAATATCTTTTATAGGGCTAAGTTTTATAGCATATAAAGTTGACAAATTAATTTTCCTGGCGAGTAGTAAGTCAGATTTAAATTTTGGAAAACAAGTGTCATTCAGATGGATTATAAAAATTATACATAAATAATTATTGTTGAATTGCGAAGAATTGTTATCTAAAATGTAGAAAAAACATTTAAACATCTTGAAACTATGCTTTGATTTGAAATTTATTTGAGTTTTTCTAAGTTATGGTGGCCTTCAAATAGTTCATACATAGTAACTTGAGGAGATATACTGTATGAGATCAAGGCTTCTCTTTTCAGAATAGTGGTACTTAGACCATAAATCTTGATGTGATGCAAAGAAATCAGATAATAGAGGACACACACACACACACGCACATACACACACACACAGAGAGAGAGAGAGAGAGAGAAATTACATGCTTTACCATATTTTAGACCTTCTTTACTTTATATGTGTTTACAAGTGTAGTCAGCAGTAAATGAATTTTCTAACGTTTCAAAAATTGTATACAAAATTCCATAAGTTAAGTTGTATTGTTCAAAACCCGAATTTTGGAATTTTCCCCTGATTCATTTTAATTTGTCGATTAATTAAAATGTAGGAAAGATAGAATAGTCATAATGCTTGAAATTTCGAAAGCAAAAAAGGTAATATCTACTATGCAAAACTATATCGACTATTTTAAAACATTTAAATATTAGACTGCGTAAATGGTTTTAAAATGAGAAGTACTAAAAAGAAATCTCTGTTAAATAATGCTACAAATAGATATCATGTATCACTCAATAAAACTCCGCCATTTTCAACAAGCATTAATAATAATCAAAACTTCCTTTTTCACCAAGAGAAATATATAATATATATATATTTTACTAAAATATTAGAGTTGCATAGTCTTCGAACCATTAATCTCTAATATTTAATCACCAAGTAGAGTCTATTACATATTCATTCAATTGCAAGTACAAAGAATAGGTTGTCAAAAAAATCAGGAAAAAGTAGCCGTAAGCCTAATCTAAAGAAATAACAGGTATTATGCTCCAATATCTTTACAAAGGAGTAATCAATCTCCCCAGCAAAAATTTCATTTCAGGAGATGATACTATATATCATTCAACTGTAATCTGTATGAATAATTTAAAATATTATGTATTATTCACATAAATCTTAGGAATCATTAAAAAATTTCTTATATTCCTTCCTAAGATGTAATTGAATGATTGGGGAAAACAAAAAAAAAAATAGACGAAAATCATTTTTATTTTCCCTCGAAATGGAAGGCAATTATTCATGAATGAGTGACGTGTGATAGAGAAAAAACTATTGTACAGCACTTTATCTACGGCTCTGAATAGTTGACGGACACTGAAAAATGACTTTCTCAAAGCAAAGATTGAGCTCTGATGAAACGGACGCAAGACTGACTGACCGACACTTCTGTGAGAGAAAGAATGAATGGCCACTTAATGGATTACTCTGTCAAAATGTGCTGAGGCTTCGATGAAAAATTCTTTCACTTAGAGCTCATTGCCCTGGAAACAGAGCGGAAAGAAAAGCGTCGTTTCTTGCAAGAGAGTTTCCGGAAGTTGGCTAATTTACTTTGAAGAGCTTTTCAGGTCTTGAAAATTTCTTCTGTTTACAAAGGAAAGATTTATAAAAAGAAAAAAAGAGCTGTCAAAAGTTAAATATGAAAAGAATGTTTAAAGAGATGTAAGAAAAAAAAACTAGATTTATTTCTTTGCGAAGAAGGCTCCCCTGCATCAGTTTTATACGAAATAAAAATAAAATATGTACTGGCTCAACATTAATTTACAATCAGTTGGAAATGTATTTGATCCATTATTTTTTAAAGTAATTAGGTTAATCTCGATGTCAGAGTCTTAGGTTCGGAAGGTTAGACTCTATACTCCTTCAGATAAACACATGCAGCAATGTGGTATAGAATACATCAGTGGGGTGCAGATGCCCTGAGATTGGTTCGGAAATTTGGAAAAAGATAAATCTGTCCAAATAGAGTCGTCCAAACAATCGTGATTCAAAATTGAGCTCCTGTTGAAAAATAACCATCCCTAAGTTTCAGTATGTGATGTTGACTTAGAATATTATAATTCTACTAAATAGAAAGTTAGGAAAGTGAATTCTCTTCTGTTGATGGGATAATGACACCAAATTTACCATACAGGATCTCGGCAGTAAACCAAATGCATATCTTTATCTTCTTGATTTCTATAAGAGTTTTTATCATTTTAAATGAGTGACAGCTTGATACAGACTTTTCTTTCTTTCCTTTTTAATGACAAAAAATGTGGAAACGGGCTTTAAGAAAATAGATATACACACCACACTGAATACAAAGATAAGTCAAAGAAAGAAAAGTTTACAATTGTAGCTGATATTCAAATACTACACCAATATAGACAATTACTGAGAACTAAAATAACGTTTCAACCTTGAAAGTGAAAGTTTAAAGATCCTGATTTCCTAACATAGTGCTCGTTAGGAGCTTTTAATGGGCTAGAAAATTAGAAACTTCAATCTGCTTTAAAGAATATTGTTTCTTTACGTATGGTTTAATACAATTTCTATTTTACTTTATTATTAACATTTCAAACAAATAATCTAGAGTTATTATCACTTATGGAAATTAGATAGCTGTAATGATAATCTTTCATCATCAAGTAACTTGAAAAATATCGAAGACGTGGACGTACAGGAAACGTGAACTG
This sequence comes from Argiope argentata, assembly GCA_026289955.1. NCBI lineage: Eukaryota > Metazoa > Arthropoda > Arachnida > Araneae > Araneidae > Argiope > Argiope argentata. The sequence continues at coordinate 3,573,108 of JAOUZG010047888.1, forward strand.
TTTTGAACAAATTCAATATTGCGCATTTATTCTATATATTATAATAAGTGAACATTTTAAATCCTTAACTCCTTTTTGCATGCCAAAAGTTCTTAAAACCTTAAAAATATTGTAATGAAATCTGCTATGCATATTTCAACGTATCACGTCAGAACATGAACGGCCATGCACCACGTGCTCGTGCAAGTGAGATAATATTTTTATTCATTTCAATTGTTTCATCAAATGAGTCACTTTAGTACTGTAAACGATTCAAAATACTTTGCCTCGCATTTATTGTTAAAAAAATATCACATTTCCTATTTATTTCATTTCATACAATCACGTGCTCAAAATGACATTTTTCTAGGTTTTATTTGCTATAGTCATTAACTTATTTTTTTAAACAGAGCTTTTTAAAATAATCTGCAACGCGTTATTAAAAGCTGATTTTTTGAGATGCTTGTGCTGATAATAATGTTTTTATTTTTCGCAAACGGATTTTTGTTGACACCAAAAACCTCATCCCAAAATCATGTTCTGATACTATAAAAAATAGTAATATTTATGTTTTCATCATTTCAAATCTGTGTAGAAGCATTCCCTTTCGAACTGGGCCATGAAAAATAAATAAAAACTCATTCCAATCTTAATTTGAAGAAAAAATAAATAATATAAATTTTCCTGAACATCAGTTTTCTTTAAATACAGCAAAGCAGCTGTTGGTTGCCTTTTTTAAATAGAAGAATTATCTTTCATGACGGCAAGATGTCATATATCAATGAATTTATTAACAACAACCCGAAAACAAAAGGGAGCAAATCACTTTCTAATGTATTCATAAACAAAATCTACGCTCGGCGCCGGATCATCAACTTTCTTCTCTCGCGGTTAATTATGCCAGACACCGATGATAGCGCACAAAAGAGGTAAAAATGTGGATATAATTTTACCGAAATGACGTCCTAAAGAATATCTCAGATGAGCCGATTTCTCCTTTTCCGGATAATTTGATTTCTATTTTTTCTTGTTTCCGAGTTCCCTGCTTAGTTTTAGTAACTCTCTTCCCGTTTTTCGAGAGCTGCCGACCGTTCCACTCGGCTGAATTTCTGTAAAGCGAGAATATCCGAAAGAAAAGGGAGCCAGGCTGCGATTATGAATTTCTCCGAGTCTGAAACCGAAGAGCGCCGATAATGAAATTGTGGTAAAAAGAAGGAGGGATCGATTATTTTTCATCACTCCGATGCTAAATTAGATTCGGAGGATTTTTTTTTGTTTTTATTTTTCCCGGGCTATTCTAATCCACTTGAATTTGTTTATTGATTTTGAAATATTATCGAGACTTAAAAAAAGCAATTTCTTCAAGAAAGTGTTTGGAACCTTGTTTAAAAGAGGGCTGTTATCTAAACCCGTCAATTTATCAGTCTGATATTTTTTGCAACGATTTACTATAAGAAAGAAACACTCCCTCATTGATCAGGCTTTTATAAAGTTGAAAACTTACAATCCAATTTTCATCGAAAAACTTTTTCATTCTGATTTTTTCAGTAAAATGTATGAAAATTATAAAAAGTTGTGACTCCGTTTATTTAAATTTTGTAGATTTCTACAAGGCCTTTTGTTGGCTATATAATCATTTAAAAATCTGCCAATGAAAACAGATATACAAATTATACGAGTTTATTTATTTTCAAGCTTGAATTATTCTTATATCATTTTATGTTAAACTTCATAAATTCTATTCTACAGTTTCCTAAATCTAGAGAATTAAAACTTACTTTGCCGTGAATCATGCTAGGGTTTGAACATTATCTAATAAGATGTTTACTTCTTAATTCTTAATTGTGGCAAAGAAGATAATATCTAATTAGATAGTAGATATGACTCATATACGATTCACATGACGATCAATGGGATAAAACAAAGAGGTTTCCATAAAGCATACATCCCATTCTACAGCGAATGAGAACTTGAAGTCACTTAAGTATGGGTGATAGGCACTTACTGCGTAATAGGATGTTTCTAATAAATATGCACTTTATTTACATTAACCATTTAATTTTTTTGTATAAGAATGCGAAGTAAACTTAGTAGATAATGAAATTTATTTGATTTTCTCAGCAAGAGGCAAATTCACTTATAACATTTGTGTAACAGTTTTAATATTGATGGTAATGGTGATGCGCGCAGAAGCCCATTAAGTTGTACTAGAAATACCATATATGTACTGTTTAATGGAGTGTGTGGTCATACTAATGGAGTGTGTGGTCATACTAATG
>JAOUZG010047888.1:3575375-3611627 GCA_026289955.1 Argiope argentata
TAATGGAGTGTGTGGTCATACTAATGGAGTGTGTGGTCATACTAATGGAGTGTGTGGTCATACTAACGGTCATACTAATGGAGTGTGTGGTCATCAGTCAAAAATAAACTGAACAACAAGGTATGAAGAGAATAAGATTGACCAGCTGTTTGGGAACTTTCAATATAGAGACAGTGTTAGATATGTTCAATTGATGATTCAATTTTCCGTTCTCAACGTCCTTATTAGAGAATAAACGTAATTGAACGCCAAATCTAGAACTTAAACCAATAAACTTGCTTTTCTTAAAAACAGATTTATATACTATTATGTAATGTAATCGAAGTAGTGTAATTGTTTTCATTTTTATTACACATCGCAATTGAGTCGATAAGTCTGACTGGACCCTATTGCGCCTTCGGTTAGAAGGGCTACAAATGATAATAAGGCAGATAATATCTGATTTTACGTAATATCAATTTTATAAACTAGTCAACAGAAGAAAATTCATTACAAAAGTCAAAATAACAGAATTTGGTTCCTTTCAGATAAATAATTTTTGCACGGCAACGCCTTCTGTTTGAGGAATGAAAATCTATTACTTAAAATTTATCTTATCAATTTACTTTTCATTCGGAATAACTAGACAGATTATTCTTGTTATGGAAGATTTGTAGATATTAATGATCGAAACTACTCCAAACTCTAATGAGCGCGATTAAAAGTATTGCCAGCGGAACAAGACTTACAAATATGAACAATCATAAGTCTTAAAATATTTGATTCAATTATTATTTCAAAAGATATCTCGCTCAAAGCTTTTCATTAATATGTCTTAGAAATATTTGTTATTTTCTTCTAAATAGATGTAGGTTTTATTTGGATAAATCTACACATCTATTTAATGCAGGAAATTTTATTTTAAAAAGCTCTTTCATGTTAATCCCTTTTCAAAAGGTTAACCCAAACAATTTCCTTAAATTCCATTTTAAATGAATCATGCCTATTTGGAGGAGGGGTGGAAGGAGTCAACCTGCAGGGATTATTAGCAAAACATCAACTGAAAGAGATAAAACTACAATTAACCGGAAAGTCAGAAATACCTTTTTTTTTCACAATAATGCAAAAAAAAGTTGACTGGCTGGACGATTAATCACAACGTTTCACTTCGAAGAAATTCAGTTGTGGAGGGCGAAAGTTCTTTGGATCCGAAGCAGCATTCTGGTCTTTATTCGAAAAGTGGTGCATTTTTGATAAAAGGTTTATTCATCGCATTCTTTTAAAATTAATTAACTCTTGGAACCATAATTATCTGAACCTAAGTCGAACGAAACTAATTACAATTTCAGAGCGGACAAAGCTTTTAAAACAGCATTTACTCGAGCACTGGAGTGTTTGCTTTCCTTTAATTATTTGTTAATTAGATTGAAATTCACATCTCACTCTTCGATATCTTTATCAATTTGTCCCTCCTGAAACATTTTTTGGAAGATTTAAATTACTTCTCAATTAATGAGATACAGTTTTCTATTAAAAGCTTTCCCATTAAGTTGACAGTCTACTCGTAGGGAAGCGATATGTTTTTCTTTTCGAAGCTGTGTTTGAGCTGAGAAGGATCTTAAATTGAATTCCAACACCAAACAAAAATAATTAAAATAACACTTCAAAATAATCCTTCGGAACTTGCGAAATATCATTATGACTCAGTACTTCATTTCCTTGACGTACTTGTGTATGTTTGACTGATAAATATAATTATCTTTCCCCGAAACCTCAACAAAGGTTTAATTTGAATTAAATAAAAAAAATCTTAATTAGCTTCTTGAATATTTTTTATTACATTAATGTGTGGAAGAAGGTTGCAATGTTTCTTCTTTTCTATTTGAACAGTGTGAAAAATTAATTATATGGAGAATGACACTCTTAGTAAAATATTTGTCGATTTTAGAAGACATTTCTTATTTTAATATTATATATATATATATATATATATATATATATATATATATAAGAGAGAGAGAGATGTCGATACCCTTTTGCACAAGCGTAAGTCGAGCCTATCTAAATTCATAACTTCACGCTAATTTCTTGAAATATTATTTACGCTTATAATGTTGCTAAAATTAAACAAAGAATAAATTGAATTAAAGCTGTTAGAAACACACTTCTATCAGTTTGCTCTGCACTATAAATGTTGGTTCGGCCACAACAGAGCCTGCCGATGCTGCTACATTCAGTGGTGGCGGGGTGATCGGCTCTACACAAGAAGTAAAATTGCTGGAAATATTTTTTTAAATATTCTATTTTTTTATTTACATTATAAAACAACTATCTATTAAATTGATCATGATGCTATTAATATGGAATAAAAATTTAATTTATTTAAGATAAATTATTAATAATTAATGTCTGGTTAATTTTCTTTATTTTAGAAAATATTTAAAAACTAATTAGTTAATGTCATAATTGTGGATTACAAAATATAATTTTTATAAACAAGATAAAAGTCAAATAAAATAATCGCGAAGTTAATATTTTTATGTCATATATTTTTCTACAAAATTATTCTCTGTTAAGGGTACAATATTACAATTTCTTTGGAGAACTGATGACTTATATTTTAGAAAGTTACGACTTAAAAAGATGGGATAAATAAAATAGTGTTAGTTAAAAGTGCACGGAATCATTTAAAATTATCATATTTCTCTAAATTATTACTATAATGCATTTCTTTTTTTGTCTGACCGTATTTTAGGAATTATAAAAAAGTAAACCCTGTAAAAAAGGGAGAAAAGGCAATTGCCAAAATTATATTTAAATTAGATGGCTATTTTCAATAACAATTGACTGAATTACCCACTGGGATTGATTGAATTACCCACTTAGCTTCAATACAAGCATGTCTTCCTTCGATTCTTTTGTGTCTTGAACCGTTTGTAATGATCATAAATGTAAAAATCTCCGTTATGGAACTTTCATGATCCCGAAGTCTTTTTCAGTTCAGTTGTTTTCTTCGGCCTCCCTTGTCCTGTTGTGACCCAAAGACAATTTATACTGTTTTAATGCAAATTTTTCGTGTAAACAGCCGCTTATGGCAAAGAATGTAGTGGACGGATAATTTATGACTAATCGGATGCTAATACATGCTTCTTTATGCATATTAAATATAGATAAAATTCATTCCTTAGAGATAAGACAAATGTAGCGCTGGTAAATTCATTTAGTCGGCACGATGCTAGGTGCATATAACTCACAACTGAAATTTAAGGAATTCCTTTTACCTGAAGTTTAATTAGCTTTTAAAACCTTTTATATTCTTGACGTATTGTATCAAACCATAGGCTTGCTTATGAATAGACCAGAATAGGTAAGTTTCCAGATAATTCTAAAACATACGAAGATTAACTCTCAATAACTTGACAATAATAGTAAACCTTTTAGAGTTGAGAAATATTCATCGGCAAAGATCGCATTTCTCCAGTTCCTGTAAGTAAATTTGTTCGCAATCTGTTAATTCGTTTCAGTGAAATGAAAAAAAAAGATTATTAAGTAATAATCAAAACAAGTAAATTATAATAAATTATTTGATAAACAAAATAAAAGCATTTAAATATAATAGGAAACCAAGAAAAAGCTTCGAATATCTTAATAGATAAATTTATATTTTTTTACTGTCCGATTAAAAGAAAAAGTTTCGGCGATAAGTGTTTATGATCAGCATTCAATCCGCCTGAAATTATATGATGAGTAATTATATGATGAGTTTTTCTTAATCGAAGACAGTTTAGATGGTGATAAGAAGAAAAATAAGAGCGATCAGCTCTCAATAAATAATGTTACGAGGTTTTTTCGTTTTTTAGAGCTGTTGGAAGAGGACATTGGATAGTAAGACATTTGCAAGACAAATAGAATTCAGCATAATGAGACACTGACAAAAATATCCCATCTATCAATTAAATTTTTCATTCGTTAGAGTATTTCATTTTCCAGAAACTGAGTTAAGAAGTATAATTAGTTTTTAGACGATTCATTATTGAAAATTACAGTTAGATTCCGATACTAGTTACCACCCAGAACAAAAAAACGAGTAATCGCTTTGCATAATCCTTTAATTGCATACATTTCAGCAGAAGATTCAATATCTCATGAGAGGGTCATTAAATGTAGTAGAAACGTTCTCACGCGGATTCATTTTTCGAAATCCTAACGAGGAGATCCTCTATAACAAAGAGGCGGGTTCTCGTTCGAAACATAGAAGAAGAATCGGACTACGGTTCCAATTAAGATGGTTGCTTTACGTTTCAGCGAATGTAACTTAAAGATTCGCATTCCTCCTTCCTTCACAAACGCAAAGAAAGTTCAGCAATAATCCTCAGAATTACAAAAAAGGGCGCGTCCTGAGAAATGAATATTTTAATTGCGGAAACTCTTGATTTATTCACTAATGAAGGCACTCGGAGCAGGCACTAATTAGTTAGAATCTATTGTTATCATCTTGGAAGCGCTGATGGAACCAAAAGAAAAAAATATATGCTGCGTGCATAAAATAAATAAGGGCATTTTATAAGGCCCTTTTAATTAGGAACAAATCTACTTTCAAGAAAGAAACATTTTAACGAGAATATCGGATTTTTTTCTTTTTCCAAAGGTACCGATGGTAGCATTCTTACTCTGTGAATTTTCTATATAAATAAGTTCTTGGAAATACTTCATAGATCAAGACATCTAAATTTATTTCGCTATCTCACATGCCTTATTTTTTTACTAAGAATTAGACAAATGAAGTATATATACTAAGAAAGTAAGGAAATAGATGAAAAATGCTTAGAAAGCCATTTGTAGCAAAAAGAATAAAAACTGGTGCTTTGTTTGTTAAGTTAATTATAACATTCATTTCCTATCACCTACATGTTAAACTATTTGCCGGTTGATGTAACATAAAAATTGCCGTGAAAGCACAAAATCAGTCAAAACCCGAATTAAGCATGTAAAACACATTTCAACCAACAGCGCTAGGGAGAACCCGAATTAACCAGGGAAAACATGTTTTAAATGACAGCTGTAGGGAAAACCCATTTAATTTGTATTTGAGAAATTCCCAAACAAAGAACAGCAACCTCTTGAGAACAGAACCAAGAAAAGGGGTTGTAGGAGCTGAACATCCTCTGTTCTTGTAAAAAAAGATTTTTTCTTCAATGAGACATTTCTGAATGAAAAATGTTTCCAACAGAAGTTTGCCTTGTCGAAATAAGTAGTTTGCAATATTGGAACTGCGTTAAACAATACCCAAATAAAGTATTCTTTTCAATCATATTTTTTCAAACACTGGTTTTACGAAGTATAGTTTAATGCAATAACTTTGGATGGATACAAATAAAATTGCTTAACAATTCAGTCAAAACATGATTGAAACTGGTTCTTCTCAGAGCTGTCAATTCGAATACGTTGTTACAAGTTAATTTGGGTTTTGACTGATTTCAGGTTGCCACTGTAACATAAATATAAGATGCAAATTTTCTCACAAAATCGTTTGTCATATCGATAGCTAATTTGATTTTCTATTTTAAACATGCATAGCTGTACAAATTCTATAGCATGTCTTCGAAATTTAAAATTATAATAAAATTTGTATCAAATTAAAACTAGATCTGAGATAACTTCCTATTTCTTCTTTATTGGTTGTGCAATCTAATATAGTTGAGAATTTTCCCCTTTTTTTCGTTAATGCAACTATTTCTGTTTGTTATGCTTTCAATTAATTTCGGTTGATTGATGATACTTACATTGGTGATTATACTGGCGACAGAACATATTGTAAGCAACAGTACTTTTATAAGCATTTTTGCACTTGTGTCAAATAATCTTGCCTGATGCCGGCTTGCTGGCACGGAGGTAGCGCGTCTGCCTCGTGTTCAGGAGGTCCCGGGTTCGAGTCCTGGTTCGGGCATGGTTGTTATTCTGTGTGCTATCTGTGAGATGTATGAATGTGCCCCCCTGTAAAAAGGGGTTGTGCAAGCGAATGGGATGAGTGTGTAGCAAAAGTCGTACTCTTGGCCCTAGTTGGCGCTACTTGAAACAAGAGAGGCTTCACTCGACTTAAATCTGCTGCTGGACCCAGCAGCGAGCTTGTCCATAGGCAAGTGCCATTAGAAACAACAATCTTGCCTGATAACAAAATAACTTACGTCTTTTGTGGAAGTCTTTGTTACTACAGAGATTTCATTACTTTATGAAAAAAAATACAAAAGGTCTATCATATCAGCCCAAGCATACAGAAATTGTAAAAACATGAACATTTCGATGAATATCCCTGATTGAAATTTCCTAAAACCCATTTTCAGCAAGAATTCTTATAGTAATATTACCTATTTACAATCTTTATCAAAACACGATTTTGGAATATTTCTACAGCTCTTCAGGTTATTATCACCAAGTGTTTATTAATTCTGAAAATGTGACGATAGCTAAAAAAAAGTTTTGAATTCTATTTTTCAATGTTTAATTTTATTACATTTTTCTTTTAAAGTTATATTTCTACATCTTGCCTATTTCCAGCAGATTAGTATAAGTATATCCTAAAAATAGGATGTCTTTAAATTATACAATAGACAAGATAAGATAATAAATAGGAATTAAAACTGAAAAAGAATTGAAAACATTTATGAATAAGCATAAACTTCTATTCATGGTAGTAATTCATTGAAATCTATAAAAGGATAAGATTAATAATAAAAGAAAAAAATGACAATGCATTTAATACAAATTTAACTCGTTGACAGAAGTTAACATAGCGAATGTTATTTATAGTCTATGATGCGTATGAATTTTTCTTTACAGAATAAATAGTAACAATCAATTTAGTGCAATACAGTGCTGTTTTCCATTATACCCAGAATAAGAATCAGTCATTAACGTTCTTCATTAAGGATTCTATATGTAATGCCAAGTTAATGGCCACTAGCGCTTTGGAATGGCCATCTCTTGTTTACCATTTCTTACTTCTAAATTGCCACAAAAGCTACTTCTGCCTTTTCTTTAACCACGATCACCCCTTTTTCTACCTTTGAGTATCGACCCACATTGGAAGACCTTTAACATGTATTACGCCACCCTCTCGTTTCTACCCCCCTTTACCTTCGTCATTATCGGGATTCCAAAGGGTGTTGCAAACGATCGAACACAGCGGGGGGGCAGATAGAGGGAGGGTGATCACGTATCGAGCAGGTGCGATGGGAAATCGGGACGGGTGTAATTTGGGACCTATATTGCTCTTCAAACAATGATCGATTTCCTTTTTCTTGAGCCTCCCAAGAAGCTTCGATCTTCCAACAAGAATTTTCATCTTCAATAAAAATGCAAAACATTCACTGATGGAACAAAGAAATTTCCATAACATTTTTATTTTTTATTTTTGTCGTTTTGTTTTTTCTCCGTATTCGCCTTATTATTATTTTTCCTTTTGTTCCATTAAGTTGCAGCGAAAATTGAATTATGTCTTCTTTGTTTCTTCAGCGCATTTTTTAGTTCCATCAAGCTGTTTCGAGTGGTTCTTCATCGGATCGAAGCTTTCTTTCAAAAGAGGGAGCCTTGGGGGTAGGGGGGAATGCTTTTGCTTCGCAATTACGTGGTTTATTCAAATTCGAACAAAAAATAACATTTTATCCAATCTGTGTCTGATTAGCCTCTTTTGAGAATCCGATTTAGATTAAGTTTGTTAATCGTGCATTCATAAAGAAATATTTATTGATTGCTATTAAAAATGATCTATCAGTACCTTAAAAATATTGAAAGTGTGTTATATATATTTTTTAAACGCTGAAATTACAAATTTTTTCCCCATTCGACACCATGTAAACATGGTATGGTAAAGTGTGCTGCGCCAAATACAAAGAAAACATGCGATAATTAACGATTTTTTTAAAGATAAAAAATATATTTAATGTAAAGAAAAGTTTTCCAGAAACGAATTTTGAAGGCAATGCGATACACTGAGAGACTGCTATTAAAAAATATATATAGTGATAAGTAACAGTTCTTAAAATTTGGAGGATTTTGAATGATCCAACGACTAACGCTCATACTAAGCATAATTATTCAATTTATTTACTTATTATTATTTATTTCATATTTTTTAAAAACAAATTACCAGGCGACTGTGATAAAAAATTTAATTTATGATTAACTTTTATTCTTCATAATAGCCAATGTTTCGATTTAACAAATTATTGCTGTCAAAATTATACATCTAAACTTTCATAATTTATAATGAAAATGATATCTTCTTCTAAATAATTGTGTCTAAAGTCTTACGTAATTTAATTAGAAACAAATTTCCTCGACTCCAATATTATTTTTAAAGAGAAAATTATTTATTAATTGCTACTATTTAAATGATCTGGCAAATGTGAAAGATGTCTTGAAAAAGCGAAACTGTTTTCTTGTTAACAAAGTTTAAAAAAATATATATAGATATATTTTCCTCGAAGAGTGAAACAGATATTTATATATTCTTCATTCTTATCCACATTCCATGATTTTTCTCACTTTTACAAATGAATGCATATCTTTATCTGGCATATTGGGTCTTTAATGATTTTGATATAATGCTAACTGCCGAACTTTTATTAATTATAAAATGCAATGGTATCTTAATATTTAAACCTAGGAGAAATTCATTTATTTCAAAGAGAAACCGTCACCTCACATATTAAACAGAATCTACAGAAAAATACTCGCTTGCTGTAAATGTAAAACGACATAGGAAGCGTAAAAATAAAATAAAGCAACGTGAAATCCTTACAAGTGGAAAACAGCAATGGCACTTCACAAAACACATGCTATCGTAACATTCATTCCCTCCTCTTTACTCTCTAACCTGAAAAAAGTTCTGAATAAAACTCTTCTCGAAAGAAAGCGGAAAAGTTTATTTTCGTGTCGGCCGCCCTCTCTCCTTTGTTTCGTTTTATCTCCTTCGAAACAAAACCGGGGCGCTATCTCGAGTGAGAAAGTTGCCAGGGCGGCCCTTTCCAACGACCTTCGATGAGGTCGTTTTCCTCAACTTGCCTTTCGCCCAAATTTTTTTTGGTACATTTTATTTTCGCTCGAGAGTTCGAGTTGTTTGTTTAAAGCTTTTTGTTGAGGGCAGGCCTTAACGGTCAATGTAGCGCGACTCGGAAAAGCCATTCAGCCGCATTTAGTGGCCGTAGAGCCATTAAAGAAGACAATGAAGCCTTGAAAAAAGATATACGACGAATAATTACGAGGAAACATGCTTGTTCTTTTATCAGAAAAGAAAGATTGAGTAAGTTTAAATTTATCCTTCTTCAAATGATTAATTTTTTTCATGTCAGAACATGATGTTGTTTTTGAAATAAGGTTTTTGGTACCAACAAAACTCCATAGGCGGAAAATAAAAATTTTATTATCTGCATGAACATCTAAAAAAAATCAGCTTTTTTAACGCGTTGCCATTGTGTTTAAAAAAACTTTGATTAAAAAATAAGTCAATCACTACAGCAAATAAAACCTAGAATAATTTCATTTTGAGCACGTGATTATACAAAATGAAATAAATAGGAAATGCGATATATTTTTTAAAACAATAAATGCGACACAAAGTTTTTTGGATTATTTGCAATACTAAAGTGACTCATTCAATGAAACAATGAAAATGAATAAAAATATAGTTTAACTTGCACGAGCACGTGGTGCTTGGCCGTTCAAGAAATTTTGTTCTGACATCATGCATTGAAATATGCATAGTAGATTTCATTTTAATCTTTATTTTTTTTATTCCATTAGTATATAAAGAGATTTTTTTATTTTATGTTAAATATTTTATTACAAGATTTTACTTCTTTTTAAGTATTGATTTAATCTTGTTTATATCATATTTAACATGTTGAAATTACAAAAGTAAAAATGTATGTCGTAAAATAAATCGACACGCTTTATAACACTTCTCAAACACAAGATCCAAGAATTCATTTGAACAGATATAGATTTATATAGGTTAACGACTGCAGACGTATGCTACTTCAAATAGAGTATCTGAAGTCCCAGAACTTAATTATTGCAAACAAATACAGATATAATTCACTTATTTGATATTTTTTCTATGCTTTATATAAAGGTGTAAATGCGGATTGCAACAAGACCTCTATTGCTTTTTTCATTTCATGTGTTTGGAACGTGAGAATCTTCTCTTTTTTTAAAGCGAATTTTATCCAAGTGAAAGTTTATATGGGTTTACAAGAATGTGATTTGAACACATAATTTGATATAGAATGGGACTTGTGAGCAGGTATATGATCATAAGGGAATAACTAGGGACGAGATGCTCTAGATGCTTGTCTTTACGAGCTACGAGCTTATATTGTCCGAATTTGACTGCATGAAACTTGTTTTTGCTCGTCGTTCACACGATACTAATCAAGCTAATAGCATAATGAAAATATTTCGAAAAATTCCCATTAAATGTTAAGTAATATTTTAATTTTTTGTGTGTATTGTTATTGAATTTATTTCACTCATTCGATTTTATAATATATTATCGATTTAGTCAGTTTTTATATGAAATCAGTTTTAAAATATGGAATTTAATAAAGTTTTTAAAAAACGAAAAGCTTTTTTGGAACTATTCTCCTATCGATATCAAAAAACTCTCTGCACCCTCTGCAAAAAACTCTCTGCAAATTCTCTGCACCCTATATATATATCGATATCAAAAAACTCTCTGCACCCTCTACAAATTATGTAATCTCAGATTGGATAACCTTATTTACATTGCGAATGACAACATGATAAAAGTATTTTCAGTATAATAAAATGTTATAAGGGAAATGATTTTTTGATGCGTTATTTTCATACAGAAATATAAGAGTCTAAGAAGAAAAATAAGAGGTTCATTAACCAAGTAACTGTAAATAGGATATTTGAATAATGTATATTAATTGAAAATAACCAAGTATTTTATTTTTCTAAATTGGCAAAGAATGGAGTTTTAAATGACATTTTGGTTTCCAATTAATTAGAAATATTATTACGTTTTCTAACTCACTTTCTTCTACAAATATTTTCCACTTTATAAATAACTCCACTAACATACTACCATCTCTAAGAATATCTATTCAATTGTGTGCGAAATTTTTATTGAAACTACCCAGTCTAGTTTTTTCAGTTTTTTTTGAGATAAGATTTAATAATCAAAATTTTTCCGCCTTCTCTTATCTGATTGATCAAATTCTGTACATATATTTTGAAAATTTGTGAAGGAAAAAATATAAAGGCAATAAAAATAATATTTATTTACATAAAAAATATATTCAATATATTTTCTGGGGAGATTTCTTTTTCATCTTTTATTACCTCGTTAATATTACGAATATCTGTGTCTTTGATTTTCATTATTCGTCTTTAGCATCATCATTTTCTGACTAATAATGTTTTGTCTATGCGACCTGATAAATAATGGTTCTAGGATCGATGCGTATTAAAGCAATAAAACTTACCTATACAAAATACATTTTTTTAAATTTATGAGTAAAAAGTCAATTTTAGGAACCAAGAGTATTAAGTTCACGTCTTAGAATCTGATCCGATCCGATTTCTGACTGGGAAATTATTTCAAATAAATGTTAGTGAATATTTCTGAAAAATACTTTATTGAAACATAAGATTTCCATTTAAAAAAAACTGTTGTAATCATAATTATCAGAACGTCATCGACGTGCTAATTAAAATCCTAAGCCGATACGATTTTAAATTTTGGCGACTGATTTGGCGAATGTCGCATCTGTCCATCTCATGCCTGCATGTTACTGATTATAAGGTGGCTTTACTGAAATGCTTCTGCACTACAGCTTAATACCGAAACAGAACAGAACGCCGTCTCATACCCCCGTATCTGTGACCATTCTGGTCACTTCACTATTTGGTGGGCATGTTACGGGAATTTTATTTTAAGTAATGAAATATTTACAGTAAGAAAAAAAATAATAAAACAATTTACAGAATTTACAAGAATATGAGATATGATAACGATAAAAACCGTTTACAGAGATTTTTTCTTCTTTGAAAAATGGTTTGATATTATTATGGGCTGAAATATAACATGTGTTATGATATGCATACATTGTGTTCATTTAATTTTATGACCCACTAGGTGACGTTGCAGGTATTAAAAGGAGATAGAAAATAATTTGGCCGGTTGGACCTGTTAGAAATATCGAAACAGGATTCGACTTAAGTAACAAATGTTATGGAAAACCAAAATATCAAAATCTGTATTTGCGGATGTTGATTTTGAGATTTGATAATGATAAGGAAAAAATGATTAAAAAAAAGATTAAAATGAAATCAGCTATACAGATTTCAATGTATTATGTCGAAACATTTTTTCTTAACCGTTGGCTGTTCAAGACTTCTATTTATTTCAAATTATTTTATTATTTATTTTATTTCAAATTATAAATACTACAATAGACTTCACAATTCAATTTTCATAACACATCAACCCTCCTGAAGTTTGCTTCACAAGCTGCCATTTCTCACATATCCTTCTTTTGAATAATAAAAACTCTTTCCTATTCGTCGGAATTTTCTTTTCTCTCTCTCTCTCTGAACTTTTTAAACAATTCTCTCCAAGTTCTAGCTCTCTGTAATCACTTGTGTAGCAGGCTCAACCCTTCTTTGTGAAATGGAGATTTTTTCGACACGTATTAGGAGTAACAAAAGCCGGGCCCCCAAGAAATGGTTGCTAACATCTGTTCTAATCGAGAAAGTGAGGCAAATCGTTCCACACCTCCCATTCCCTCTTACCTCGTCTACTTTATTTCCAAATGAATGCCACCCATGTTGCCATGGGAAAGTAATTTAGTAAATGCAGAAATCTTGTTTGCCTCTTCTGTTCACGCGACATTAAGCCCTCCCCGAAAAATCGAGTGAGTGGGAGGTGGGTCTCGGGATTAGGGGTGCTGCGACGATATTCTGATGGATTTCTGCACTAACCAATCAAATGGAGTACTTCTGCTCTGATATCCTTCCGAGTTTTTTCTTCTTCTCTTTCTTTTCTTCTTCTTTTTTAATCTTGTAGAACGTTTTTCTTTTATTTATTCTCGAAACTGCGAGAAAACTCCAAGAAATATGATTAACGCGTCAAAAAGTGAAACTCAAAAATGTGATATTCCAGCACAGCTTCGTTTGCGCAGATCAAAAAAAAGTTATATTCCCTAGTACATTGTTCTAAAGCATCTAGATTTTCAAACTTAAGTAAAATAAGTTTTTACATAATGATGTAATTTTAAAAGAATTTTTTTATTTCTTTGATAAGTAAAAATTTTAAATAAGGCAAAAAAATTAAAAAGAAAAATAAAGAAACCAAATTTAATATATATATATATATATATATATATATATATATATTGATTGTTTATTCTTTAAATGATGCCCTCACGTGTTTTGGATCCTTTCACTGCTATATAGATTCCATGATCTAAAATTAACTCCTTGATAAAGGTTGAAGTTCCAGTCTAATTACCAGAAATCGATGTGAAGTAGCGATTATGAACCATTAGCTGAATCGATGCAATAACGAATTCCTTTAAATAGAGATCATCATCTAGTGAGGTATTCGAACAAAGAACAGAATTTAACAAGTTAATGTAGCAAAATATTATTTAAAATTCTGTTTAGTTCAATTATATCAGTTCTTGCGTTAATCTTTTTTTTATTTGTATTTCATGGTCTTCTGTAATAATGCTAAAAACACTTTGTAAATAATTTTAATTACTCTTATTTGTTATGGAGACTATTTTCGTTGCATTGTATCAATACGGATCAAAAATATTATATGCTATAACATGCATTTACCTTTCAGTAAAAAAAATGTTTTGGAAAGTGTACGTTTCACAACGATATGTAATTATTTCTTCGATTTCATAATAGAAAAGAATTATCTAATATGATAAATTTTGATAATCATAGATAAAGTAATTTCTATAATTTCTTTGCAACTAAAGAAATCATATATTTCATAAAAGTTTTAAGTTGTTATACTGAGTACATAATCTTACAAAAAATAACAAAAGCTGTCTTTGATTTCAATATAATTTACACGTTTTGAATAAGTGCTATAAAATGCAAAATATCATGCATAGTGGAAAAAATTTAATCATAGTATGAAAAAATAAAAAAATATTTGAATGGAATAAAAGGATAAGAAAAACACAGAAACAAAAAAAAAAGGAATTTGGATGCATCAGCGTACAGAAATTCGGGTACTTACGTATTAGATTGTCGACGCCAACGGTTTATAACTCACTGGCGACGGCTTCAAATTTGGCGATAAACCATCGGCACCAACGAAACCAACAAAATGGCTGACGACAGTTAAGGTTTGATCAGTTTTTAAAATAATGGCGGTTGTTTGCCACTATTGGCGGTTTAACAACTCATTGACGACGCCTTCAAATCTGGAGACAAAGATCGACTGATAATTACATTTGTACCACTTTCTCGCGTGTTCTTGAATAAAAGCGAAATTATGTTTTGGACGCGTCTTTCTCCGAAAGATTGAAACAACACTTGTACCAAAACAATAAATACAACCACGAAATTCAATATTAAATTTGATTTATTTAAGATAAGCTTTTAGCAATCGCGTTTAGATTATTCTAAATGTATAGATCTGCTGATGTTAAACTATTCGTTCGATTTAGTTCGCAGTATAATAAGTTTCAACAATATAATTGTTATCTCTGTGCACCGAAAATTAACTTTCTCGATCGTTTCGTTTCTTTTTTCAACTATTGTGAAAATTTGCATTCTAAAAGCCAGATAGTCAATTTCCACTGAATAGATTATGCTTAAAAGTTGATATAAATTTACAGATATGATGTGAAATTCATCTAAACTTTATCCAACTAGCTCAAAATGTTTCGGATTCATCTTTAACAACTAGACATTGTATTAAAATAAAAATAAAAATTTAAATCTGCAAAGATTATTTCAATGTATAATGTCAGAACATAATTTCTTGAACGGCCAATTATTGAAAACGTTTTGCTTGATGACACAATATAATCTACTTTAAAAAAAATTGTTGAATTAACTTTTGAAGAAAACATCTCAACAAAAAATGGCAAGTTTTACAAACATATGGATAAATCAAACTATTAACTATTACATTTACATTTAAACTATTTTGTAAAAAGATTTTTATTCCAATTTGAAGAAAGCTTTCATACAGTTAAAAAAGCTGAAAAAATAATCTCAAAGTGGAAAATTAGAGATTAAAAGGTCTTAATTTCGAAATTGCAGCCATTTACCAATATTTTTAAGTCTTCTAAGGCCTATTTTTGAGAAATTTTATATTTCAATTCCCCACCCACGCATTTTTCTTCTCATCCCATTGCTCCCTCATTGAAGCACCACATTCTCGTGCATGTTAAACTATATATTTATTCATTTTAATGGTTTCATTGAATGAGTCATTTGGTATTAAAAACGATCCAAAACACTTGGTCTCGCATTTATTGTTAAAAAAAATATCCCGTTTCCTATTTATTTCCACTTCATAGAATCACGCCCTCAAATGACATTTTTCTAGAATTTATTTGCTGCAGTCATTAATTAATTTTTTTAATCAGAGCTTTTGTAAATGTAATTGCAACACGTTATTAAAAGCTGATATTTTTTAGATGCTCGTGCAGATAACATTTCAATTCCTTTATCATGCATTAAAATTTCAATTCGTTGCCCACGCATTTTTGTTGATGCCGTAAACCTCATCCTAAAAACATTATGTACTGATTTGTACATAATGTTTATACATTATGTACTGATTTGTACATAATGTTAATACATTATGTACTTCCTGTACGAGAGAGTAAAAATGAAAAAAAAAATGTTGCACTTTTTCGAAAAAAAAAATTGATTTCCGTAAACATCATTATGATTGATCCCATGAATGAGCTTACAATGTCCTTTTAATATGGGATTTAAAAAAATGATTAATAATCGAATTATAGATCACAGATTAAATGCAGCACATTTTGATTTTACCCAAGTGTCAAGATATATTATTTTTTCAAGATACATTTACTTATAAATTTGACATTTTTGGAATCGCCTTTTTTTAAATCACAAATTGTGGTTACAAAATGTAAATAGTTTTTAGTAGTAGGAAATATAATGTACTATACTATATATACTATGTTAAAAGTGATCAGTCTAATGATGATGCCTAGTTACAGATGACTTCATAAAATCACCGAATTTATAGTTTATTATGAATAATCATCGATTTTTGTATAATACCCGGATTTCTAACACATACATGAAATTTTATTTTTAAACGTTTGAATAGATTTTATTTTTAAAGGAGGGGGAACTCGGGGGAATTTGTTTGAATTATGATTGAAACTGAATAGGTATATTAAATATACACAGTAGAACGTTCATTTCAAAACATCATAGGGGAGATTGTTTTGGAAATGCGTTGGATATTTACGCTGACAACCGGAAAGCGCCGAAATTTTATTTTTGTCCCTTTCTGTTTCTTTCCCTCTCAACGCAACTGCAGAAGGGGAAAACAACTTCGAGAATGAAACTACCAGCCTCTAGGAGCGGAAAGTTTCAATTCGCAAAATGGGAATGGGCTTTCCCATCACTCAGCCACACTTCAATAACAAAAATTGTTCTGTAGAGCAAATTTTGGAAGAAGAAGTTACAGCATTGACCTACACATGGCATTTATTAACTTACTGACTTCTGTCAACATAAAATCAGGGATTTCGACCTATAATATCCATTTCTCTTAGAGTGAAATTTCAGTATTCGAACTTGCATTAGATTTTATAAGAATAACAAAATTGTTTGTAAAATTATATACCTCTATAAAATTTCAAGAAGTGCTGTGTTCTTATGCAATTATCTTTGACTGTTGTTGGTTTATGACAGATCCGTTTATAAAAAGGACATGATTATTTTTTACATTCGTTTAAATTTCTCCAATGATAATATTCAATATTTTTATGAAAAATATCAATATAATATCTCAGTTTTCATTGTGAGTGATTTAAATCTATGCCAACTGAAAGTATGCGTTAATTAAATGCTAAATATCATAAATTAATTTATTGCTTTTAAGATCCCTCAAACACAAAGGAAAAAACAGGAATAAAATTCTTAAAGTCTTCATTTATTTTTTATCATTTATTCTGTAAAATCAATCTAAAGAGCTTTTAGAAAAGAAAACAAACTGTCAGCTAAACAGTTAGTCAAACTGTCAGTTAAACAAATAATAACGTCGAAAGCTTTTCTCTCTTTTCATATTTTACTTCGTTAAAAACAATTTTTTTTATCTATCATTAACAAGCACAACTATGCAAGAAAAAAAAATGTTCCATTTTAGTGAAAAATTTATTTTCCTCTCTGCTATTGTATACAGATTTTTATTGATTTAAGTCATTCTGTATAATAGTTGTTCCATTCACAAGCATGCGAAGGTGCGGATTAATAGACAGACAAATTTTCGACCGATGTAGCTCATGATCAATAAGAATTTCTATTTTAGATGTTCCAAATTTTTAGATCATTCCAAATTATCTACTTAGACCTTTCAATTTTGGAGTAGTTGTGTTCACTTGTACTCGGACAATCATATAGGCTGATTTCTTGTGAATGGATTTCCTTTTAAAACTGTCAGAAACCTACAAATTGAATTTAAATCATGCACTAAATTTCATTAGCTAAGATGAAAGAATTTTTAATTTATATTCACAAATTGATAGACAGACATAATGTAAAAAATGTATTTTTCAAATACAGAGAAATCTAAAAATTGGAGATTAGTTAAAAACTCTTCGTTTTTTTTCTTGAAGATTAAAATGCTTCACAATACCTAGTGTAAGAGAATGTAAAAAGAACGAAATATTTAATCCCGTATACTTTATTTTATAGAAATTATTAAGATAGTAGTACTTGAATTTTTTTTACTAACGAAGGTTTAAATTGTCATTCAAATAATTTATCTTCCTCTTTTTTCTAGAAATATATCTTGGTGCATTTATAGAATACATGCAAATATATACAGATAGATCTAGGAAATTATAAGGTAAAGTCAAGGAATATAAAATTTTACATCCTCTTAATTTTTTATCTTTTAGTTTTTGATATTTTTACTCACTTCATACCTACAATACGGCAAAAAAAATGTGTAAACATTACTAATTTTTGCGTACAATTTTTGACCCTCCATTCAAAAAGAAAAAAAATTATATGTTATAGAAACAGTGTTTTCTCAGAAAAGTAAGTGAGGAAATAATTTACCTGCTATTTTTTTCAAGAAGAATAATTTTACATTGTATAGAGCAATAGCGTATGGTTTGATTGAGCTTCTAGCTTATATCCTTATGTTCGTTTATCTTTCACCACTTATCATAATTCATCCAAACATACAATTTTTATTGATTTAAGCAATATTTAAAACTTGTCTTATATCATAATGGAATATTTTTGTTTCAACGAGCGTAATTTTAAAAAATGATCTCCTAGATAGGCAATCTAAAAATAAGGACGATATGAAAGATGAATGACATCTGGGGAAAAATTTAAATCCTCAAAAAAGACTGATGGCGCAAAACCTAGGAAATTCAAAGCAAATTTTCACGTTAATCTTATGTAAAAACATGTATATTAAAATCTTTAATAAAACTAGTTATTGCATTCAGTATTTCTGTTTTTCTGTATCATTGGAAGGTAAAGGCGAAAAAGGTTTCTAATATTCACTTTGTGCAGGATAAAAAAACATTAAGGGAAAAAGAAAATCAACTAAAAAAATAGATCAGTTTCAAAAGCTAGACTCGGATACTATTAGGGAGTACCAGGGCAACGGCAATGATACGATGGCGGAGTGGAAATGTTAATAAGCTTGAAAGAGTTGAGTTGTAAGATGAGCCCAAAAATATACTTTTTTTGAATTCCGTTTAGAAGGTTTTCCCGGAATCCTTCATCCATTGGATAAACAACAAGAAGAAAATTTTACCGATATATGAATTGACAAAGGGAAGAGGATATCATGGATGCTGAAATATTAATCTAGTGTAGATTATTGTTGGATCTTAAAAAGAGATATGTACCAAATTTCAAAATATAAAAAGCACCATCGTTCATTGGAAGGGGGAAAAAAGTTAATGGATCTAGTTTTTAAAAAAATCTAATTTTTATATAACTGGGTATCTGATTTCCTTCATGTGGTTATTTTCAAATATTTTCATTAAAATAACTAATGTTTCGTAAAAGGGTTTATGCAGTGTTTTCAATAACGTCTTGCATTAACTTTCGTTTCGAAATTCGTTCTTATTCATTCTTTTAATACATTTCAAAATATAATACGACCTGAATCCACATAAATTTTATTTATGTAGCTGTTATATTTTTGAAAATTTTTATAGCAAGTCGATAAAATTCCACAATTAAAACAATTACCTCATAAACAAAATCAGTTTCTAAACAAAACTGATCTTTAAAAAAAACTGGGTAATTAGCTATGATAGTATGCATTATTGTGTGAAATAATCTTTTTAAAGAATAAAATTAGAATCTCTTTAAAAATTCAACAGGATCTGATGTTTGACATTTCATCTTTCAATTGTTTAAAACCAGCATATTTTCCCCTGAAGGAAAAAGGAAAAAACATCCAATTAAGACGTCTTTTCGTTCAGATCCAACAGGGAACGTCATGAAGCAAAAAAAAAAAAAAGTAGTTTTCTATTATACCATCTCCGATCGAATCCGAACTAATAACACCCCAATAAGAACAATTTTCCGAATAAACGTTAGGCTTGAGTCGAAACAAGAGACCTCTCAGGGGGAGGCCGAACACTTAATGCAAATTGCTTCTTCAAATATGTTATGCCGTGACTTGCTGTGACTTATTATTTTTGATTTATCGAGAGGGGAAGAGGAAATCTATTGTTGAAGAACGAGATTTTTTTCCCCTTCTCCTGCGCACCGGGTGTTGCCATTAATGCAAAACTAAAACTCCAAAAGAAGGTCGCCAAGGACAGTAGGAAAAAAATTGTCCACAAAAGTTGTTCTCTCCACCATTTTTTTCTTCTATTTAATCCATCCTAATGATGTGAAGAATATATTTTTCTTTTTTTTCCAGAAGAGCGAAAAGCTAATACGTTTTTTATAAAATGTTTACTACCTTTTTTTTCTGTACCTTTCACAGCAAAAAGAAGAAGAAAAAAAATGTGCTGACCAGCTTCAATAGACTAATTTTTTTAGCTCCCCATCAATCAATTTAAACGCTCCAAAAATTGGTCTGGTTATATATATATATATATATATATCCTTGGAAACTTCAAAAAGTTTCGATTCTTCCAGATCGTTATTTACGACAAAAAGATATTTCTTTTTCTTTTTTATTTCGTCACTTTATTTTCTTCCTTCAAGAAATTCTGTTAAGTTACTTTTCTGCTTTACTTGACGAAGCTATTTCTATTTAAGGATTGATTTTTCTTTAATGTCTCGATACAAAGAATTCGACACATTCTATTAACTTTGACGCTAAAAAGGAGATTCGAGAGAAGTGAGAAAGAAATAATTGCTGGTTATATTTCTCGGAGCTCTCTGCTAAGAAAGCTCTCCATTTAACAGTACATCGCAATTCAATTAATTCATCGCAGAATTTATTTACTTTTTAATTTTTATTGGTTGGCAAACTTTTAGTTCACTATTTCATATCACTTAAAAGAGGCAAAAATCTTTAAACACACTTTGTAGGATTACTTATAAAGATATCCTTTTCGGTACAATTGACTAGCAATGAAATCCTAAAAACATTTCCCAAAATATTTAATAAAGGAAATTTTCCCAAAACTTTACTGAATTTTTAATTAATTTAAAATTAATCTAAGTTCTATCTTCATTATTTCAGAAACAACTAATCGTGCGAAAAACATTTATATAAGTCTTTAATGTTATAAAAATTTTGCTTTACATTAAAATAAATTTTTCTACCCGCAATTTGTTACTCAAATTTAATAAAATTATCTACATTTGTAACAATGCTAATGAAGCAACTAAAATTTAAATAGTTTAATTAAATCCTCCAAACTTGGTAATAAAATTATAGTTGTATAAGGAATAAAAATGCAAATATGTTTGGGGTTATACACCCAAAAATGCATCAAACACCGATAATAATTTGAGAGTATTTGTTTACATTTGCCGTTTTCGAAAAACTTCAACTTTCTAAATATTTCTTTTCTGTAGTGCGATTGGTTGAAACTAAGAATACTGTCTCCGGTTGCAAAATGAGTACGCCATTCCGCAGCCATTAATTGCTATTATCTGTGAAACTATTTTTCTTACAGTAGGACTTCAAACGAAGGAAAATAGAACAGATACAATGTACAGTTATCCTAAGGTTGTGCATAATGACCTTAATAGTATACTAAAAAGCCGTGTGTTTTCCCAGATTCCTTCAAGCAAAAGTAAATAAGCAAACTGTCAATCCTTTCACAGGTCTTTATTCCAAAATTTGATACAAATATCTTAAGCCAAATTTCATTTCATTTGCTCGTTACTATTTTTTAATCATGCAGACATACAAATAAATTTCCGTCTGATATATTTAATATAAAATTTTAAATTCATTTACAATTTTAATGCGAACTTCACCAAAGGCCACCAAATTTTATTTACAGAATCTTTAGAATCTTTGAGGTATAGCGATCATATACTTTCAGCTGGACTGACAGAAAGGTAAAGCTTTATTTTCCTGAATACTGCAAACCTAAAATATAAATTTATCAATTGCCGAATGAAATTTTTTTAACTAGTTTTATTTTCTCTGAATTTTTTTTTAATAAAAGAAGTATATAATATGTTGCTAATAAACACAAGGTCGCAAATAAATACGCATGATGAAATTAATAAATAACTTAGACTAATACTCACTACTGAATTCTTCATTTCGAGTTTTAATTCAAAATAAGTTTTAAACAGTGTTTTTATCGCTAAATTTATGGATTTTACTAGATATGATTTGGTTATAATGTAGATAAACATATAGTATTTATTCTAATAATAGCTATATGACTCATATATAAATTGTGTAGAAATACGGATATACTTTCAGATAAATAAATTAACCCTAGAACTTTTGAAATTCTGATTTTCAGCGTTATATAAAATGTAGTCATTTCAATTTTAGGCTTCTATCCCCCATTCGCGGGAATAGTCACGGTAATTCATAATAAATTTAAGTCAAGAAATGAATTAGAGATTAAGTGAAAGTATTAAATGTTTTTACATACAAAAAAATCCAGTGGAAATGTTTCAATAGTGACCTTGAATTGTACAAAAATAATTTAACGAACAACTAATTTTGCAGTACAAACTAAGACATATCTTTAAAAAACAAACGTCACATTTAAATTACTAAGAACAAATCGCTTACATTTGCTAAAAGGTTTTACAGTGATCATTTCCTTTACTAAACTGATATTAAGAAGATAAATTTTACATCAATTGCCAAATCAGAATAAGTTTCAACTCACCATTACAGTGTTTAATACAATACTTTACATTTATTTCAATAATTTTTGTTGTGGCAATCCACATTTTCAATTATGATGAAGATTGATGAGTCTCCTCTAAAATCATACACTTTTGCCAAATTTAACTCGACTTTCATAGGACTTTTTTTTGAAAGTTTTAGGTTTTGTTTTTTAATATTTGAATCAAAAATATGCATTATCAACAGCTTTTAACACACGAAATAATATTAAAATTACATAAAATTTATAATTACCTTGCTTTCTAAACATTTTTTTTTTTCATTTCCAAAAATCCCCTACATTTCGAAATTTAGCTGTCCAGAAGAACAACAAATAAATTTCACTTAACACTAACATGCGAACAACAATCAAAGAAAACAAAAATTCTGAAACAAAATAAAAGGCTCTTTTTCTTACTGTAAGTATATATGTTTACAAATTTTGAAACATGACTTTCATGTGAGAATTAACATATTTGAGTTACAAGAGTTAATAAGCGTGAATAAATTTTTCTCAATCTTTCTTTCATTCTCATTCTATTCTCTTCCCTGTCAATCATTTAAAGCATTTTTCAGCTCTTAAAGCCCAGGAGAAAAGAAGAAACGAGACTAAAATGACCCTCCCCCACTTCTTCCAACAAGTGTCAAAGTCTTTTAACAAAGCATCACCAGAAAAGCTTCGCCTGCACCAAAATCACCAAGATAAAAATAAAAGAGAAAAATCTCTGACAAAACACTCTTCGACTGAAGGAAGAATTTAGAAAATAAAATAAAAAAAGTCTTAAGTTTAAAAAAGCAATAAAATATCTTTTTCTTGTTAAATTTCTTTTTTGTTTACTGGGTTCTAACTTTTGCATACTCTAAAAGTTATAATGGTATGCTTTATTTATTCATTTTTTGTGGAATTCTTGCAGAGAAAATTTTTTTCTTTTCTCCGCGGTAACTTAGATATTTTTATCGCTTTTTTTTGGCTGATTTGCTGAGATAGTTTTTGTAAAATTTTTTATCTCTCTCTTTTTTTTTCTTTTGAGAAAGAAGACGTCAAGTGTTGATCGATTTCCAAAGTATCCGAGGACCGATATAATTGAAAAAAGAATTGGTTGATAAGTATGATCGTTACATGCGAAATAAATAAGAATGTAACTCCTGAATTCTTTAAAATTAAAATATTTGAAAAATTTCTTATGTAATACTGAAAAGTCTCTAATAATTTAATTTTTTAAAGAAAACTACCATTTAATAGTTATTAATTCTTAAATACTTCAGAATTAATAGCTATCAAATTATATTTTAAAACGTAATGCATGAAAACGTCTATATCATTTGTTACCATGTAATTATAGAAAATAAAAATTGAAAATCGTATTTATGAAAATATTTCATATTAAAAAGGAATCAACATATATCTGATTTTCCTAAAAAACAGACAGAACAATTTTTGGAAAACTTTAAATATAAAACTATTAATTTTTAAACAAGCGACATCACTATTACTTGGATTTATAAATCTTTTCTTGTGATTGTGGCTAAAGAATTTTGAACTCCATTTAGAAGTTATACTAGTGGTATTTTCTTTATATGAAAATTATTCTTTCAATACTTGCATTTTTTAAAGTTGAACTTATTTTAAATTTTGTAAGAAAACAATAAGCAGTTATTGTATATAATTATTATAAATTATATTTGATGTAATCAGAAAGAAATGAAAGCCTCAAACTACTATTAATCTACAGGACAATTGATAATAATGTAGACTTATTAGAGAAGATATTATAAGTAAGGAAGGAAAAACTGTGTTGTAAAATCGAATTGGTAATTTTGGATCGTCTTTTGAAAATGAAAACGTAAAAGACAAGTAAAAATTAAAAGCGACTGATATGTTTCAATTTACACCATTTACCATTATAAATTGAAGGCTAGTACAAGAGTTGCTCTTTTGCTTTGGCAGAAGTATTTGTGTAGGATTTCCAAACCTTGAAAACTATGAGCATGATTGAAATTTTCTTTCCTATGCATTTAAAAAGTTTAAGAATTCCTTCACGAGCATATTATATTCCTCTAATAAATGAATTTATGCTGTTTTTAAACATTTTAAGGCTTTGGAAACCATTATTCCTCAGAAATATTTTGAAAAATCTGTTTTTATAAAATTTTAATACCTTATTTATCGTTCATAAGGTTGTAATCCTTATTACCTAGGTGAAATTCGGTATACAAGTTTAAAATAATGAACTGTTTTGGTGTCAGTTTCTATTTCAGACGAGGAGCTTAGTTTAGTATAGCTATATTTACGTCCTGTACACTATGGCTATTTTGGGACAGACGTAATTTTGAACCACGGTCAGATGACGAGGACGACACATGAGTTGGGACCCTTCTCTCCACACCATGCCAGAAGGGAGAATGTTTGGTCCTGAAGAGATTTAATAGACCCCCTCGCACGATTGTTCTTCGGTGGAATCGGGTCTCGAACCCGAAACCCTACGGCTCACCAGTCGAGACTTTACCAACAGATAATCGCTGCCATTTTTAAAACTTGGAATTTGGTATACAGAGTGAGAACATCTTAAGTGATATCTGGCTTTACACCCTGTTTTCGTCGTTTCAAACAGAAATCGGTTTCAAGATGGCGCATTAATCTTTAAATTTCACGACCTTTTTGGATCGATTTAATAATGAAATGGTTAAAATATATTCAGATATACCAATAAATTTTAAAAACATCAGCAATGTGCAATTGGTCATATCGATATACCACGCAATTATGCTCTTACCTTCAACTTCAATCGTAGCAGAGTCGATATAATGAAACAAAATAATAAAGGCACGCGCACAGAAATTTCGCACAAAAGCAACAAAGTATAATGCCCATTTCAATGCGTTTCGAATTTAGCGTCATTAATCATTCATCAAGGCTTTAGTTCATCTCCGTCCATGTATTAATAAGTAACTCGTGTTG
This sequence comes from Argiope argentata, assembly GCA_026289955.1. NCBI lineage: Eukaryota > Metazoa > Arthropoda > Arachnida > Araneae > Araneidae > Argiope > Argiope argentata. Next base: position 3,600,884 of record JAOUZG010047888.1, read on the forward strand.
ATTCAGTGTTTTTGTTATTTCTGGCATCAGTTATTTCAGCCTGGTGCGTTACGTCCTTATTCATCAATGAACGAGAATGTCAAAAGGAATAACATACAATAACTCACTTCTTTTTTCGTGAAATCTCAAATTTGAAGTTCTCACAAACAGCAATTAAACGGATGATCTTTTTGCTTTTTGATTTCCACTTATAAGTATATAATATTTGCGAAAAGAGAAGAAAATATTGATGTCGGTTTTTTTTAAATGTCATACCGCAGCCACAATTACTATTAACCTCAGAGATATTGAGCAAAACAATTGATTATCTCTTGGAATTAGTATAGCAACTAATTACTCATGGGTACGAATGGTAAGCATTGAATTTTGTGCATAATTTTGTACTTTTCTTAAACATTTCGTTCATAGGAATAACATAGCATAGCATAGCATAACCAGCTGATAATAGTTATAAAGCCAAGTTATAAAGCTGAATAAATCTTTTCCCAATTTGGGACATAATTTGTACGATATGATTAGCGAGATATTTGCATCGAACGAGAAAGGAAATGTTTTAGAGATTTTTCTCTGTGCTGAAAAATTTATAGGATTTTTTTGACAACTGTCGAATTAGAATCTTAGATGAATTGGAATTTTCTTGAAAGAAATACCTAGGGGGCTTTAGTGTTTTTTATATCTTCACTCGTAGCGTGAAAATTACTGAGATAGCAATTTTTTAGACCGGGGGTTGAAATAATTAAATATAAAAAGTGTGTGTTTTAAACCAGGAAATAAAGGAAATTAAAAAAGATATATTAACTAATTTAAGATAAATAAGTAGGAAATTAATTAATATTTAAATTTGATTGAAGGATATAATTACTAATATTTACGATCATACAGGCTTATATTTTGCGTTAAATGCATTTGAAATGCAAGTATTTTTCTCTTAAATATTTCTCTGGATGCGTATGAACACAGATATTTCAATAAATAAACAGCAGAACAAAATGTTGTCTTCTGCTTTTAATTACTCTTCCAATTCCTTTTGTGCATCGCACAGGCTACGAATTTCACAAGATCTATAAACGAACTTTTCCCATGCTTTTTACATACACTAAAGAATACTCTACATCATAGGAAATAATATTACCATTTCGATTTCTCAAAGGAAATGCACACTTTGCCGGAACATAGCAACGGCATCGAACAGAAAACAGTTCTCGAAATGACTTCCCTCACGAACAGCCTAACGACAATTGGACTACTTAAAGCCCATCAACAAACGTATGTACGTTTTTCAAACGTACACTAATGGTTCCTAAATTGCATTTTTCGAAAATAAAATTGCCTTATAAATGTGGATATGGTACTTTTTCCACGGACTTTTAAACACTCTGCTTCGTCCACATACGTTTTAAAAATTACATTTAATAACCTACTTATAACATGAAACGATGTCAGTTATTTTTAGGCTCATTGTTTACAAACACGAATTTTAGCTTTAAAAAAAGTCAAAGTAATTAAGGTTAGCCCACATTATGTTCACTTTAAATAAAACAAGTAATATAAAAAAAACAATTTTTTAAAATCGTTTCCTACTTTGGATATTAGGATAAATTTAGGAAAGGAACATTTTTATTTTAGCTACTTTTTTATTAAATAATTACAATTGTTGATCTCGTGTTCCGCTTTACAACGGAATGAGGGGTGCATTAGCTTCGGAGGGCATGGGCCACTGAGCCCTGAATAAAGATCACCTTTGACTCAGGTTCCCCAGTGGTATAATTCCTGACACGGAGAAATTTATGATCAGGGTCGAACGCTCAGCACTAAGGATTGAATCCAATGCCTTCCCAACCAGTCTATCCAAACCTAATTGCTGCAATTACTATAATGGCGAGAAAATTAGTTTTTAATTAATTAAAAAATTAATGAATCAATATTTCAAAAAACTGTATTAACTCCAAATGTCATCTTTACTATACTTACTAATTATATATACTGAGGTGATGCTGTACTATTTCGAAGGTCATTTGTAACAGTAAAAAACAAATATTATTATTCTGAAGAAAAAAATGTCCGATTGCTTTTCAAGGTAATATTGTCATTAAAATTTTAATACTTTTGAATTCCATTATTTTCAAGTATTAGGTTCCTCAGAGATGTGCATGTAGTGAGTCAAACTTGATACACTCATTAACCAAAGTGAAATTTTATAAAGGAAAATTGAATTCCGTATTTGTGGTCTCGGAGGACATCACCATAGTAATATACTTGAAACATCATCAATGAATGTAAAAAAAAAGTTTCCTACACTACATTTTCATAATTTATTTGTGAGAGTCTATTTAGAGAAAGACTTTCCTTAAACCAAGTTTTGTATAAACTGGCTACTGATAAAGAGAATAAATTACCATATAATGACTTCAAAGTGTTAAATTTTGTATATAAAATAGTTTTTCACTGGTTAAACTGGTTTTTCATAAAATAAAAATCAAATGACCATAAAAATGAATTAAATAAATTAAATTTTTAAAAACAAACTTTTTATGATATAAAAAATTGCCTTAAAATGGATTAAATAAATAACAAACAGCCTTTTGATAAAAGAAAAAATTATTACGACATCTCAATTGTTAAAATCGTTTTGTATACCTTGCAGAGAGACTTTTTTCCCACTTACGATGGATTTCGTTGAAATATTTTACAGTGTTTATATCGACTCCAGATGGATCAGTTAGAAAAATTGTTGCATGCTATTTGAACTTGAAAATATACGTGCTTTTTATTATGGTTCTTTTAAATTGTTCAAATTTTAACTCAAATGAGTTTGGAAATAATGGAATCAATTTATAGAATCTAACATCAAGTTGTATTTAGATGTAACACAATGTTTCAAATAAATGTTAAAATTTAATTGTGATAGCTTATTTAAGGTTACTACCTGAATGCAAACTAAATCAATAATGAGTTGGATTTTAAATTATAAAATTATAAAACAATTTACTGTATTATTTAATTAAAAGAGCAGTAAAGCTACATCGCATCAATTTATTTTAACTAATTTCTAAGTATCAGCCTTTTAACATTTTCCCATCAAATTAAATGTGTTTCCTACCTAGTGAAATCTTTTAGCTCAAAACAATATTACATAAAAAACATATCGTGTACGTGGGATTGGAGTGCACGACCCCACTCGCGTTTAACGCCTTTTTCAGCAGTGATGGAGAAATTTCGAGAGATCCTGCTCATATGTCACCTTCGTCATCTGATTGCGATTCAAATTTGCGAGACCGATTTCAAAATTGCTTCCTCTATCTTTTACACTGAATGTTTATGCAATGGAATCAAAATGCGTAACTTGAAATACCTTTAACTAAAGGTGAAAAAAATATAATATAACGGCAATGTAGTTCATTCGACTCTATAAGGTTGTAGGTGACTGATAGAGACTGGTGAAGTTTTGCGAAGGTTGTCGAAAATAATCTCCGTCGATTGTTCGGCGAAGCCACAGAAACCTCACGAGCAATGGGGTTTTGGAAACTGGGATGAACTCGTTCTCTCGGAAGCCCCCAAAGTAATCGATGCTCACGGTTCAGTTACGAACAAACGAAGCCCGTTCTGCAGCCTCCTTTCAACCGACACGAACGTTATTTGTTCGCTAACAAATTCGCCGAACTTTGGAAATTTCCTGGAAGAAGGAAGGGGCCTCCTACAAACAACTAATCTCCAACATCGTTTTACAATTCGTTGCACACACCCACGAGTAAATTAATTTAGAGCAGAGATCGAAGCGGGAGATGTCATTGGTCAGAGAGGCGTGAATCGACATCCGAATTCAATCTGTTTATCAAAGACAGCGTAGGTCTCCGAGCTCGCAGATTCATTTTCAAAGTTTGCTATGAATACGTTCCGGTTAATCCCTTTATTTTATTTTCTTCACTGACTAATTAGTTGGCACTTTCTAGTGTGGCAAGGGTTTATTGTTTTAATTCAAAGGAAAATCCATAAAATATTTCAGATTTTTATGTAAAATATGCAACTTACATATTGTTTCTAAGATTTGAAATATATATAGATTATTGCTTAATAGGATGAAAAATAGTACAATTCGATGCGTATACGGGCTAATCATTTAAATTTATAATTTGAAGCTCCTTAAAAACACGTTTATCTGGTATGCAATATAATATTGAGAATGTCATAATTTTGTAAACTTTAATGCAAATATGACATTTCTTAAAAATTTTTGTTCGTTGACTATAAATAACTCGATAATTTATAAAATTATATATCCTTTTACCTCATTTAAATTATTATTTAAAACTACTTTTAATAAATAATCAATATAAAAAAATTTTGGTTCACTTTTTGAAGGAAGCGTGGTTTTCGTTCGTGGAGTTATTTTCGCCTCTACGTTAAAAAGCAATATTTTCATTTAAAGTGAAATCAGATAGGAAATTTTATTTTTCCTTGCCGAATGTAAATATTAAATACAAACTGAAGACAGATTAGGGAAGAAGCCTTTATAATAATAAAAAAAACTTAAGCATTCTGTAGCACATATGCCTGATCCAAAACTTATCATTTAAAAGTAAGTTTGTAACACAACTTTGATTGAGTACTGGGGAAGTAATTTATAGATATGAATTAAATTTATAAAATTCAAGCCAATGCAAACAACAGAACAGCATTTTTGTCTTTGGTTTAATTTATTATGTTTTAATACATATGCGAGGAAATAAAGTAAAATAGTGTTTATTATTATTAATTCTACGACAAATTTGATTACTTTGGTTCTGAAACATTAATATCATATATATACAGGGTCCAACCCTTTTTCTATTAGAATAGCATTTGACTAAGTAGTATTTCAAAACATAAATAGATAATTTTTTTATTCTACATCAGCTAGAAAAGAGACGTACTGTACCAAAAATTATTTTTCAAGTCTGCTTTGATGGAGTTTTCTCTTTCAATAAAGCACGTGATTGATGTGTTCTATAACAGATGTGCGTTTCTCGGTTCTTCAATTTAATGCAAGCAGAATTTACTTTTTCAAATGATTATATACACTGAGAAAGATATTTGCTGGTGTATCATCAACAATATAAATAAAAATGAGAAATCTGGAAACCAACATGAAAGTTTTGTTTTCGGCAATTCTATATCAAACAAAATATATCTGATTTTTCAAAGATCATGAGGTTTTTTTTCGACATGTTCTTTTAAGTTAAATGGAAACTAGTAAATTTAAGATTTTCACTTTTTTCGTGCCTTTGGCATTCGTTTTTAATGCAAGGAAAAACATCTTTTTAGCCCTATATTTGCCAAATAATTTTACCATCAATTTTTCAAATTTGTTTTTTAACTAGTTATTAAATTTTGATAAAGACTAAATCCAGGAAGATGTAAAATAATTTTGTTAACCAAGCAGTAAAATGAATAATTAAAGATTTTTAATGTTATTATTTAATATCTACTGCTTTATATTTGAAATATATGATATGCGTTCTTTCAAATTCCGTTGAAAAATATAGGCAAAGTGCAAAGTTATCTGCCGGGCTCAAACGATATTTTAAAGTGACGTCTGAAAATACAAGATTAATGAAATTTTTTATGCAAATAAAGACTTGAAATTCAATTTAAATACGTTCATTTTAAATTTGTTTAATTGCTGCATGCTTTTATCCAAAATTATCTTTCTTGTCATACTGAACACATAATATTTTTCCCGGTCATGTTATTTTTTTCAACTCTAATAACAGACTTTTCGAAAAATTGAAAAGAGTTTCGATTACATTTTTATGGAAAATGCGAAATAGGGTGATGATATCTCATTGAAACAGACCAGATTTTGCCAGCTTTCTCGGTTCCAACTTCAAGCGCTCATTAGCTTTAGGCTCAGAATTTTATTTACGTGAGTATTTAATTGCCGACTAGCTGGCTCTAAAACCTAAAATGAGCGCTCGAAGACAGAATGTCTAAAGTATTCATGGATGCGTCCAGCCTTGGGCTTTACTTTTCTACCTAAGGCGACACTTAACACCCACTTCGGAATTGGAAGTGATGCGCTTAAAAGCCTTCTCACCCTTCAAAGTGGAAGGCACACAAGAAAGGGGTGGGGGCCGCAGGCCTTAAAAGCTTTCACTCCAAAAGGCCTTTCCTTTGATCAAGCCCGAGATTAAACACTTCTGTTCCTGCAGCGCAGGACATCGATTATTCAGAGACTCGTTATTTAGAACTCGTTTGCAACATCAAAAATTCACGAGGGCTTTGATTCCTCCAAGTTTCGACTCCGCTGACGCAGAGCCTAAAGAAGGAGCCGAAATTCCCAATGAGAAAAGCTTCTTACGCCTGTGCCCGAAATATTTCGCATAGTCTGTGGTCTGTTAATAATTTGTCGTCGTATCGATAAAGTATCGAATGACATCCTAATATTTTTGAAGCTGAAAAATTCAAAGCACTATTCAAATTTTGCCCAGCATCTTATAATGGACTTAAGATCTAAACGCACTTGTAGAAGACGCTAAGTTTTTTTTATATTAAGAAAGGATTTAGAAGCATTTCGAAACATCCCACTGCTAAAACATTTTACCACAGTTCATAAAACCTCCATTATACTATCCAATAGGGGTAAGTCCGTTGGAAATTGGGAATCACCGGGATTATATAATTGAAAACTTTCTCTCGCTATTTTAGAGAAAATAAATTCTAAAGATTTCAAAAGTTTGATATTATAATAGAATGCTAACCTAAATATAATAATGAGAAAATAAATATACCATGAAGCTTCTGAAAATAGAAAATCCTTCTAATACCATTTTGGTAAAAATTTTAGCGATAGTTTTATCGGATACTCTGACAAAATGTTAAAATTCTTTTCTTTTCTTGAACAACCTTAATTTCTTAAAAACCTGTTCTTATATGTATTTTACATTTAATGTATTAAAAATATTAAAGGAAGGAGAAATATATCGTTTGTTTATAGCTTGAAAAGAAAAACTAAACTTTTGAATTATTTGAGAAAATAATGAAAATAATAAAACTAATGAGAAAATAATTAAATTGACTGTTTAATAAGTTAAAAAAAGTTTTAAGTTATTGTATTGGTTAATTTTGACTAATACAATTGATACTACTGATTTTTTAAAAAAATGTTTAAGTAATTTTAAGTTATTATATTGGTTAATTTTGATATTTCAAACTCAAATTTCCAGTTTAATCCCAGATTTTGTTTCAAAAGTGTTAGATAAAATAATAATAAAAATTGGAGTGCTTTCGAACAAATTTGCAGCGCCTGGTACATTTCTCATTAACGTTATTTATCGTTATTATTTTATTGTATGAACCCCCGTAACTCATAAATAAATTAATATAATGCTTTAAAATTGTGTGTGCCATCTTCTGTAGTGTTATTCTTAATGCCTGTAAAATTTCAAATTGCTAATAAGAAAATTACAAAAAAATCCTTTTAAAGGTCCCTATTTGCCTTAATCGCAGAAATGCCTGACCATGTTTAATATTTCTGTTTAATCAAAGCGTATTCCTTTTTTATAAAGCAAAGGTTACACATTTTACTTGATTATTTTGCAGGTCACTTTCTCAAATGAATTTGCCAGCTAAAACTTTGCATCCTTTTAAGGAAGATAAGTTGCCGAGAACTAATCGACTAGTACAGGTATGACGAAGCAGAAACTTTGCCGGGAGGGTTGGGAGGGGCGTGGATTTCGTATGATTACTCAGCTTAATGAACGACTAACATGAAATGAAAGTCGTACTCCACTTCTACTTTGTGGAATAACACTGAAATTTAATGATACAACAGAACTGGACTTCAAACTGCGTTTGTTTCCTCTATTCCTAGAAAATGGGTGTGGTAATTTTACAAGAAAAATAAATGCTTTTATATTTTGTTGAAGTGATGTTTATTCTCGTGTATTTAATTATAAATGGCAAATTTATTCCGATCACGCATCACAGGACATTCACTATATTTGCATAAAAAATAAATTATCAGGAATCTACAATTGCCTTAAAGTTAAGATGAGATGCAAGTTCAAGGTAACAGTAAAGTTGAATTCGTTGAGTAACATAAAATTGACGTTTAAAAATATAATATTCGCTTATCAAGATGCAAAAAGTACTCATAAAAATTCCAATGGGTATATAAATACATATTTTGACATATCTTAATTTTAGAAGCTTTGAAACTTAGGTGAACAAAAGCAGTGGAATGGAAATCAAAATACTTTCTTTCTGATTTGTTTCTGGTAACTCAGTTCTCCATCCTCTTAATCCAACATCTTCTTTTTCAATTTCCTTACGACGGGTTCATGTTTCCATCACACGCCCCTCTTGCATCAAGGTTTTCGTTACGGTTGAAGGTAACCAGTTGGACTTTTAGAACGAGTCACACACCAAATTTTTCTTGAAACGACACTCTTGAGAATCCAGAGAGGGAAATACGAAAACAAAAGACTTGATTTGGGTACGGGCAGCAGAAATTCATTTCCGTTCGAACAGAAACTTTTCCTTCCTTTTCTTTTTTTCCTTATCGCGAAATTGGATCTTTAAGGCTTCAGTTCAGAAGCGAAGGCAAAGAAAATTTAGCTTCCATATAAAATGGACAGTAAAACTATCACGGGAAAGCAAAGGAATGTAAAAGTTTTTAATCCTCCTTTTCATTAGTATAATAAATATTTTCAAAATATTCTCCTATTTAATTCCTCTTGAACACCTAAGTTTTCAAATTTTCTCAGTTTATCCACAATAATTGCCCTGAAAAAACTACGTTGTTTTGAATGTTGAAAAATCTTTCGACTTTTGGATTTTTTAATCACGTAAATAGCAATTTTTAATAGGAAGAGATGATTTTTTGGTAAATTTAAAATATATTGAAAATAAAATGTTCGACGAATAATCTCTTTCTAATCTGCCTTTTAACTCATGGATTCGTCGGGACATCTTCAGCGTAGCTCTGAAGAATGATTTCAGCTCAAATTTGTAGGATAATTAAAATAATTACTACATATTCTGGGAACTAAAATAATATAAATGAAATTTAGATTTATAATACGATTACCTATTCTGAGAAATAATACCGTATAGTTAAAAATAAAATTATTTAAATCAGTTGTTTTCTTTGCTTCAAGACATGTAGAAATGTGCTTCAGATAATTTAATTAATTAACAATTTCATCATAAATAGAACTTGATGTTATTTTTTCTTTGAATGATTTTAAATATTTATTTCTTATGTATAGAAGCATAGTTTTGGTGACATACAAGCCAAATAAATAAAAATTAAAATAAAGTGCTTTATTTTAGATATGCCATTGATAATTTCACAACTTCACATGTATGGTTTACCTTGAAAATTTTGTCGTCAGCCGATACCAATAATAAGAAAAGTAAGAAAGTCTTTAATTTAAAAAAATGATTAAAATGATTTTGCATTCAAATTTTACTCTTCGAAGTATATTCTAAATTTTTTAATACATTTTACTATAAAATCAAGCTATTCAATTTTTTAAAGAAAACCTAAACTTTAAAAAATATTACCAGACTTTTTTTTCCCAAAAACTTACATTTACTTCTAATTTTCCAATGTTCGAGCAGCTATTTTTAAAGCAAAATATCAGAAGGGGAAAACAGGCTTAAAGATAAAGTTCTTAGTTACAGTTTTATTAAAATTAAAGTTTTTCTTCGGGTCCTGGCTAAAATAAATGGGGAACGTATAAAATTAGTTAAAAAAAATATTAAAAAATCTTTCATTACTTTTCTTAGTCCTGTAGAATCACACTACAAAAAAAAAGAAAAGAAAAGAAAAGAAAAGGAGAGGAGAGAAAACGCGCCTTCATAGTAATTGTCGTATGAGTTATTAATATCTTTACCGCGCAAACAATTTTTAATGCGTTTATTTATTTTTTCCCCTTCCTTAGCTTCATTTTAAAACTATGCACATCATAAGAAGAAAAAAAAGCGGATAGCGAAGAAAAAGATCGATTTGGAGCTAGTTAATGGATGATGGGCGTAAAAAAATAAGCAAATTATATTCTTCGGTTTCTAAAAAATGAGGAAACTCTTCGAAAAAAAATTGAGGCACAGCTGAAAATCAGTGCGCGGAGAGAAAAATGCTAATGTGCCCAAACGGTGTATTAATTAGTTAAGGGTATTAATTCAATGTGCACTCGCGGACAAGCGCACTGGTATAATTCATAAATGAGCTACATTTTTTCCATTATTTTCGCGAAAAGATAATTAAATAACTTGATTACTCGCCTTAGTTAGCTATGAAACTTAATCTAAGAACCACATCATTTTCGCCATCTCTTCGCTTATTTTAATTGTTATTCCTGCACCCGGAAAAACGACGAGTAGTTTGGCTTATTAGATAAAAAAAAATCGGACACTGTTTATTTCTTATTATTCAACCATAATTCCATACCATACCCCTTGAAAAAATATTTGAAATTAAGTTCATGCTGTACCTTATACAGCATATATTTTTTAAAAAATTAAAACGCTAGTAATGATAAGCAGATCCAAAAATATGGATTTTATAACAGGGTGATTAATTTTATTTACAAACACATAATTTTGAAATTATTTTGTAGTAATTTTGTTTAAGTTCTACTATTATTTTACTAACAAAACAAAATCATTAGTTTATACAGAAATATTTTGTAGAAATTTGTTTAAGTTCTGTTATTATATTACTAACAAAACAAAAACATTAGTTTACACAGAAATATTTTGT
>JAOUZG010047888.1:3611637-3621993 GCA_026289955.1 Argiope argentata
ATATTACTAACAAAACAAAAACATTAGTTTACACAGAAATATTTTGTGGAAGTATTTCGTAGTAATTTTGTTTAAGTTTTACTATTATATTACTAACAAAACGAAGTAAACTTGAGTAATCAAAAACATAAGTTTACTCAGAAACATTACGCAATACTAATACGGCCAACATATAAAATTATTATCTTTCTACTTTAACGATTCTACGATCGATCAAGAAAAGGAATGGTTAGTTTGAGTGTTAGAATTAATGTTAATTTAGATATTTAAATTTTAAAGGATTTTGAACGCAGTGTGAAAAAGACTTTATTTTTTTTATAAGAATTTAGAATTAGAATTTTTTAATTATGCATTAGTAATTTAGAATTACATTCTTATTTACTAGGAATTGTAATATATGGAACGTAACTACTTTACAAAATTTTCAATAACCACAAAACAATTTCAAATTTTGTTGATATCCCTGTATAAGAAATACCGAATTTCTATTTTGATGCTTAGTAAACCATTTCTCAAAAAACCTATTTGTATTCAACCCTATCTACCGACGGTACTTTAAAGTACAGTTTAAATACGACTGATATTATCACAATATGACGTATTTTATCTAACAGCAATTGAAATAACAAGAAGGACACATTTACAATATAAAACAGTAGACGTCAACTAAATAATAACATTAAAAATCATTCATTATTAATATTTAATAAAAATTATTTTAATCAATTAAAAAAGCTCTTTCTGAGTTTATTCTTTATCACAACTTAACTAATGGTTCAAAAATAAATTTGAAAACCTGATGGTAAAATAAGGGTTAATTCGGTTGCACTTGAACAGTAATTTTCCACAGTAAATAATTTAATAATATATTATAAATTATAAGTATAAACTGGGTTGACCCAGGAATTAAAAAAGTTATTGTTACTAATGGCACTTGCCATGGACCAGCCCACCGATGTTATCAGCCGATTTAAGTCGAAATAATAGTCTCTTGTTTTTGAAGTAGCGCCAGCAAGAGTGAAAAGTACGACTTTAGCTGCACACACGTCTTAGTCCTTTTTATAGGGCGGACTTCATTCATGCATATTCATTCATTCATCCACAGATCGTAATTTAGATCTGGAACAGTTAACGATCACCACTGACCCAGTACCCCCAGTGGTATTACTCACGACATGGGGGGCTTTGCGACCACGAACAGATTTAACGAGCGCCAACCGCCACACACTCGGGGAATCTTTAGCCGGTGAGGTTCGAATTCGCATCCTAAGGAATACGAGTCCAATTCTCTACCAACCAGGCTATAACCGGCCAGATAAAAAAAGTATAACACACAAATGCCTTATTTAACACAATGACTGTCACATGACGTTCTATTGATAAGTTACAGAAAATATTTAATTGTACCAAACCATCAGTCTTATTGCATAACTATTATTAAGAGATAGGAAAGAAGGGGGTATTTGGGGTAGTTCTGAGTCGTGGTCGCGAACGTGTTAATTAATCAAAAATAATTTCATTACTATGTGGGCATTTTAATAAAATTATCAGTGTCTGCTAAAACATTCAACCAATCTAATACAAATTCTTTGAGATTCTGATTTGAGACAGAGGTCTAGGGCAGCAAAACAAAACGGACAACATACATTGTAAGGCATCTCAGGGTGAATACAAGGGATGTTGCTAATTCGACCACTTGACGGTTTTCTCGTTCAACCTTTACCTTAAGAGGGTTCTCCTGGCTTGAAAAAGAAAAACTAAGATGCTACACCAACGTGGTAAGCAGACAAATTTAGTGCTATTTCCTGTAGTAAGAACAGGAATAGTTTATTTGATTTTCACAGTGATTATAGTTATTTCAATCTCTGAATTTGCCTTTCTTTCATGTAATTATAATACTGAAAAATGTAATGTATTTTGGAAACTGATAGTATTTTTTATACTTTTCAGTAATATAATAAAACTCAACAATGTTTACATGATTCTTACAAGTACAGAAAAATAAGACCACGGTTGAGCGTAGTAACAATTTTTTTCTTTCAAAATTAAAAAAAGAACTTTTTAATGTTAATTCTTATTCTTCAGCATGATAGTATGTTTTTTGGTGACGGTTTCAGATTTTGGGAGCACTTAAGAGTTGGCTATAATAGTTCGTTTTTGAGGAATTCTTCCATTATACTTGTATTATTGCAATTAGAAATATACAGTCTCTTTATGAGAGTAATGGTGCAGTTCTTTTTTACTATCAATTTTTTTTGTTTAGTCTAAATAAAAATTATTATTTATTAATCTATAAAGAGAAAAAAAAAGACGATGAAAAATTGCAATAACTTTTTTTAAAAAAAAACGTTAAACGAATTTTAACTTTTTAAAAAGTTGAAACTAATTAATTAACAGTGAAAGCGAAATTTGATATAATGAGAGATTAAATTGGACAAACACAAATAATATTCATGCCTTTTTTAACTTCTTAAACTTTAACACAATTTAAATTTGAAAATAAGAAAAATCGTATTATTTTCAAATATTTTATATTAGACTGACTAAACAGTTAACCCAAAAACTAACGAAATGTTGTTGTTTTTTTCATTAATATAGGTTTGGATATAATTTTAAGTTACTGCAAGTTAGATTTGCGAAGACTGTTCTCAATTTTGTGTCGTTTCTTCAGAAAGGCTTTGGGTTTTATTTGATTTAGAAAATGTATGGTTATATTCTGAAATAGATTTTTTAAAGTTATAATCAGAGCTAATGAAATTAAAACCGTCAGAAGAGAACGAATGGGGAATTTAAAGGACAGAGAATAATTTTTATTTTAAAATTCTTTATCTTATTCAATCGTCATACTGTTGATCTACTGTTACATGGCAATGTCAAGAATTTTGAGCATTTTTTTGCCAATTCATCAAAATATTACTTTAATGTTGGTCTTTCCTATAATGCGACGTATTATTTTCGCATTATTTTGTCCAAGTCGTATCAATATTAAAATTCGTTATAATTGCGTGTTTTTTTTTCTCACAATAAATATATTTATCCACCTTAGTATTATTCAAATTGCAATTGAAGCGTACCAATCAAAATTTAATTTTTCTAATTTTTTTTCTAAAATTCTAGGGTATTCTTTTGTTTAGTATTTTTAAGTTTAAACATCAATCTATGGATTATTTTGTGACACACAGGTACTTACGTAATAGACCATCTATCTTTATCGCCAAATTTGAAGGAGTCGCCAATAAGTTGCTAAACCGTTAATAATGACAAAAAAAACCCACCATTATTTAAAAAATTGTTCAGACCTTAACTGTCGTCTGCCATTTTGTTGGTTTCGTTGGCGTCGGCGGTTTATAGCCAAATTTGAATCCGTCGCCAATAAGTACCAATATTTAGTATATATTACTTGTATTTTACTTGGCGAAATAAATTTTATAGGGATCATATCATTATTTATTTAAATCAATACAATTCAATATTTTTGTTTGTAAACTCTTTTTTTTATTCAATATTTCCTCATCATTTCCACATTTCATGAAAAATATCATGACATCTAAATAAATCTGGATTACTTTTATTATAAAGTAGTGTCAAAACTCCTGATGTTGCAGTCATATTACGAATAAAAATGCGCATTGCTTTTACCACCTAATTTAGATCGTCTTAGAACTGCATTATATCACTACTTTAAATAAAATAAAGATGTTCAGCATCAAATAAATAGGAATTTTCTCCATAATCTATAAGAAAAAAAATGTGAAGCTTTCCTCTAAAGTGGAGATATTTTAAGGAGTCTTCAGAAGTAGTCGGATAGCAAAATGTACTAAAAAGTGTTGCTTTAATATTGTGCTTTTCTCACTTTAAATCGGATGACGTTATCTCTTTTAATGTCAGAAAGAGGGAAACTGCGTTGGTTGTCCATTGAGAACGAAAAAGTCCACTATCTATCCACTCTAGAGATGGAGGAAGGAGGGGGGAGGGTTCGATCCCTCAATGTCTTGCCAGAGAAAGGATGTCCAGAATGAAGATGAAAAGGAGATAGCATTTTCGTGTCATATAAACAGCCATGTATTTTCTGAAGCTTCCAGCAAATGTAAAGACTGTTTTATCTCATAAGGACTTATCTCTGCCGCTCTCATTTTTCCAATACTCCGAAAAATACTTTTTGACCGCTTATCTTAAGGTGCAGAAAAGGCAGAAGAAGAAAAATTGAATAATAGATCTTGTCAAGAAAATTATTTCAGATAACTTAAAATGTTTTATGTTTATCAGTTATTATTAATTTGTTTTTATTTACTGAAATTTTTCGCAAGTTAAGCAAAACAATTTGGATAAAAAAAAGTCAAGTGAATATAAGAATTAAGAGTTCAAACCCAACTTAAAATGAGCTAGATTTGAAGACTAGTCATTGAAAGAGATGAATCTAAAATAATTATTGTTATAAAGTTAAATAAACAATTATAGTAATTATGTCTTAAAATAATTCAATTGAGAGATTTTTGCAATTCGTTATCAGTGCTGTTGGTAAAATAGCAACCTCATTCGAAAACTCACATGCATTCAAAATGTTATACAGTTTTAGAAACGTCCAAGAATAACATCATGACCTCTTTGAAATAAGTATATGGCGAGACAGATAAAATGAGGCTTGATGTAAAGTATTTCAAAAATATTTTCAAAACCTAGAAAACTCAAAAAAGAACCATGCAGAAAAACTCAAAAAAGAACCATGCAGAAAAACTCAAAAAAGAACTATGCAAGACATACGTCATTTTCCATTTAAAAGTCCGTTTCATTTGATACTGAGCTTTTTATTCTTAACTTCTAATTGGAGCTATCTGGCGCCATTCTTGTCTACAGTTCTTCAACATTTGTAAGGAAATATCCTCTTGTATTTTCGCGTACCACATGGAGAAATTACAGATATTTGTCAATATTATGTCCTCATATTCTATCCAGTGAATCACTATTTTTAAAAAATATTTTAGTAAAGATTAGTTTCAGTTTTAATGCTAGTGAAGATTTTTTTAATTATAGAATTCTAAATTTTCATTGCTTAATTTTAATGTTATTATATATTTATTCCAATAATACAATTATGTATAATTTCCGAAGCACTCTGAATCTTATTATATTACATTTTTCATTAATTAATCTATGACAATCAGATATGTGACATTGATAATAAGAGATAAATCCTTCTAGATGGGGATATCTTCTATCAACTTTTTAAAAAACTGTTGTTAATGTATTGATACTTTTTCACATGAAATACGGAAGATTTAAGAATATGTGAGCATTAAGAGTAAATTAAGTTGAAGAAATAGGATAAAATTTCAAATTTTGGTAGGTTTATAAAATAAGATATGTATAAAAACTATTACTATCCTTTTACTGTATTAAATCGAAATATTACGTAAGAATAACAGTCATTAATTGATTCATTTGTATCTTAACTAAGGATTCATAGTATATTTACCTTAAAAAAGAATTTCATTTTTTTAAATCAGCCTAAGACATATGACAAATTAAAGACAAGGAAAGAGACAAATTATGAAAAATCTTATAAATGAAAGACACCATGTGTTTTTGAAAGACGTCGTGGGTTTATATGGCCTCTTATTATGAAATAAAAAATCTTTATTAAATAAAAAATAATAATTTTAAATATATTATTTCGTTTCATGATATTATTTCATGTTGTTCAAAAAGGTTTTTTAGATAAAATAGATAGATCTTTTTGAATACGAAAGAATCACACTTTTAAACAATACTCCACCATATATTGTCGACTGAAGACGTTTCTGACTATATAAACATTTATCCTTTGAAATGATAAATTATGTTCCGTGTTGAGTGTCACGCATTCATATTGCTGGAATTGGACACAAGTCATCTTCAATAAGATATACCAAACAGGCCTACATAATAATCTCAACTCAAACTGACTTCCTGTCTTAACAAAGCTAAGAACACAAACCCACAATATTAAATTCCATGAATATCCATCTGCCAGTGTATCCCCAAATATTTGCAGGAGGTGTCTGAGGCATGTCGCTGTTCGTTAATGCCTTCGTCTTCAAGTTGACGCTGGACATTAGAACATGGGCGAACGGACTCGGAAACCTCGAGGGTTATGCAAATGCGCTGCGCTATCAGGCCAAGCTTTAAGATAATACGTGATCTAAGGCCGGGCATCGAACCAGAAAGGCTGCAGGAATAACAGGAATGCTTCACAGATTCGAACACCACAGTCGGGCATGTTTACCCTTCCAGAGCGTGAGGAAACTCTGAAGCACTGATTCGAACGAGAATGGAAATGCACTGCACTATGTCAACTGTAAGGAATAACAGTCTAGTGTGGATTGCAGAAGTTTATTACAAGGATTATTCGAGCATTTCAAAATTTAATAATCGCATAGCTTGATATAAGGAATCTTAAATGGAAGGAAGCATTTCTCGGATAGTCGGTTCCAGTCTGATTTTATAGACCATGAAATAATAACTAAATACAATATTTTAGCATGGATACTATTTTTAATTACATAAAATGACTTAGAAGATGCATACTGCGTTCAAAACATTCTACTGGGAAGTCCAATGATTTCAAAGCGACCAGATTTTGTTCGCCCCTTTTAAAGCCCCTCGCATACCATAACGAGACAGATTACCGAATTTATAGTCTTAAATATGGAAATAAATGAAAGTATTAAATGATTTAACATTCAAAATCCCATAAAAATACTGCAGTACTTACGCTTTTATCTTATCAAAGGAATTAAAATAATAATAAAGATCAAAATGAAATGTGCTATGCATACTGTTTGTCCATAAGGAGATCTCTGGCCGACAGTCGTCTATGTTTACGGCGGGAGTTATAGAAACAGGTTACTGCAGGAAGAATCCATTTCGAAGAGGTAGAAATTCATTCAAGTTTATTGCGTCGGCGCGTTTAGCGCCTAATTGGCGGTATTGATATATCGCCTTTAATTTTCGAAAGCAAATTCGAAAAATAATTCACTGGGCCGAAAATCATTTGCGTACTTGGAGTTTTGAAAAAATATATTATTCCTGTTAGAATAATATAGAAATTCCTTTCTGATTAGTACAGAAAGAACAGAGTAAATCAAATAGAAAAACTGAATAATTATTTATATGTCTAAAGAGTGCACAAGAAGAAAAAAAAATTAAGTAGAATCCAGCATGACAAAAAATTAATTTTCATTTTACTTGTTTTAAATTTATGTAACTACTTAAGATTGAAATCTCCGCATCAAACGCGAAGTAATCTGTCTAATTCAACATAAAAATAATAACAAAATAATCGTAATTATTTCATAATTTTTATAAAAGGTTGCTGTCACAAAGTAAAATATCCATTGTTAAATATGCTTAAAACCTCTCCAAAATAAATTTATTTATTTTTGATATTTATACTATTTTTCGAAACTCAAAATTACCAATTACATTTTATCAAATTTTAAGGATAATCAAAAGTATGTTAAGCTGAAACTTATGGTTATCGACATATTGAATAACAGAAAACAAGAGGACATTATTGAAAAAAAAGAAAATAACAAAAAGGAATCAAATAAATTTCGTAGCTTCAGAAAATAAACTAAATAAAATTCTATAACTTACGATTAAACTAATTGAAATGAAACAAAAAAAATCAATTTTTAAATTCCCTTTTTATTTATAAAACACAATAATTATTATTAAAAGAGTGCAAAACTAGCAGAGATCGTGTGACAGTTGTGTACTTTCAATTAAAAGAGTTCTAAAACACTGTGACAAGATTCCGTTCCTTCTGAATCGGAATCCGATTCAGTACTTCCAATCTGAATCACTAGTTCATATACTAGTTCTTCTAAAACCCCATCTTTTTCCCAATACGAATTTTCAGCAAGTTTCAAGCAAAATTCTATAACATTATGCACAATTTTACGTGCTTGTGATTTTAAAGTCTCTCCATTCTTAAATCGAAAAGGCATTTTAAAGGATCTCAAAATTCAAGAGACTAAAATTATTAAATAATGAAATGCAGTTAATATTAACCAAAAAAAATATTAATAAAATATAAAAGAAGTAAGCTAAGCAAATATAAAGATACGAGCAACTGCGGTAAAAGTGAGAAGACGAATGAGCAACAGTTTTTTTATCGCTTCATTTTTTTCGCCAAGATAAAGAATACCCCCGCAGACTTCCGTTCGATTCCACCCATTCGAAATGGATCCTCCCTATCGAAGCCTGTTTTTATAACGCCCGTCGTAAACATAGACGACTGTCGGCCAGAGATCTCCTTATGGACAGATTTCAATGCATCATGTCAGAACATCATTCCTCGAATAGTCAAACACCACGCACTCGTGTAAGTTAAATTATATTTTTATCCTTTTTAATTGTTTCATTGATTGAATCACTTTAGTATTGCAAACGATTATTATTTATTAAAATCTTATTATTATTTATTAAAAGTTAGGTGTGATAAATGAAATATTATATTGGATATGTGTGTGTAATCTACAGTAACTCTAATGTATTAAGAAAAAATGATGGAAAAATAAATTCTTTCTGAATAATTTCTTGCAGATGCTTGAATCCCTTTCAGTATAAATTAAAACTTACTTGAAACTAGTGAAAATTAAATATAAATAAAAGGAAAATATATTTAGCTGACGTTTAACTAAATGATTGTAATCTGTGTAGAGAAAGGAAAAAGAGTATTATGTCAACATTCAATACAAAATGAGTTATGAAAACTTGTCTTTATAAACTCATTTTATCTATTCATTTATCACATATAATGAAAAACCTAATTGCAGGTGCAGTTCATGCATTTTACAAATTATATAATCATATAAGTAATTCACTTCCATTCAAGTTATTGATACAATTTTTGTTTTTTCTCAACATTATTTTTATTTTTACATATTCTATGTCAAAATGTAAAATCAAATCAATTATAATCGTAAATAAATGAAGAAAATTCCACCTCCGAATTTTTAGGAGTGTCTGCCATTTCGTTGTATTTCTCATATTATATAGTTATACTGACAGTACCTTTCTGAATATTAATAAAAAACGGTACTAATAATAAATTGAAAAATATTTGCTAATTAGCTAATTAGGTTCTTAAGAGTAAGGGATGAAAACAAACATTAAATAAATTTTATAAATTCAGATGGTCAGTTCTCTATTCGCTCAAGTAATCTGGATTGTTTCTCGTAGTTTTGTGTTTTATCTGAATTCTTGTTAATTCATATGAATGGGAGAAAACTGAAGCTGAATTAAAAAGAATGAATAAATTGGCTTGGATTTGTAAAGAATAACTCAACCAAAATTTCAGTAGCCCTTTACTAAGGATTATTTTATGGAATAATGGTTCTGATGGCAATTATATAAATGTAAAATAGCAGTTATATAACTAATAGCATTATTATTATACAGCGTAAATAGTAATTATGAAGTGGCAATTTTCGGTTAATGATATCATTCATTATAAGTTAACTATATGATAATATTTTATTAACGATTAGTTTCTTATTTCACCGAAATTTAATTATCACATAGAAGTTATATAATTGGAAAATAATTTTATACCGTTTACACAATTTTGAGAGCGAAAAGATAATGATGTAATTGTCTTCTTGAATAATGCCATTGTAAAGAAGATGCATTATATATTTTTATTTTTAAAATGTCTTACTATTTGTAAGGGAGGTATGCTGCAGTAGTCACCTAAAGACTATTGTGGCATATATTCCTTAAAAATAGAAGGAAGTATAATACCAATATAACAATATTATGAAAAAAGTAAAAATAGAAGTATTTGCGTTGATGTTTAACATTCGTACCGTCTCATGCGACTGTAGTATGTGGCAATATTTCATTTTTGATTTTGTATTTCGTTTTCATCAACGGAATTTCAATGTTAAGATTTTTAACCCTTTGGGACCCAACGGGCACATATGTCCCTCTGATATTTTTAAATCATCCACAGGGATGAGTAAGTGGAAACTTTATTGTAGTTCTTGTCATAATGGTTTTCTGAGATTAAATTCATATGTTAGCGCAATTTTTAAATGTATCTTAGTTGTAAAGCTCTAATAAAAAAGATGTATGTGTCATGAGTAAAGTTGAACTCCGCAAAAACTGTTTTTGCAATATACCATTCAATAGAAAGGTCACAAATAATATTTGATATGAAAATAGTTAAAAATTTCCTTGCAATGAAATTCAAAATATTATAAAAATGAGAGACATAATTTTTCTATGTATTTTATATGGTCACCTCAAATCCTTAATGTTACATTTGTGTCTTATTTAAAAAGATCCTTAGACACAAATGTAACATTAATC
>JAOUZG010047888.1:3630581-3647045 GCA_026289955.1 Argiope argentata
CTTCTTAAGTTTCTGAGGAAATTATGTTTCAGCACGATATTAAATAAAATTTCCAACTCAAAACATCGCGTTCTTATGCATTCCTTGACAAAAAATTCATCTTAAAAAAATCAGATAACTATGCTCATTTTTCAATTTTTTTCATGCATTTGATGTGATGTAATTCTTAAATGCAACTTTGTGGAAATTAATGCAAAACATTTATCCTCTGTAATTTCAAATTCATTCAAATTCAAATCTATTTTTTTTTGTTTTGAAAATTTACTGTCATCACTATGTTTATAAGAAAAAAAAAAGGAAAACTAAGGTATTTAAGAAAGCAATTTTTAAATTAATTTTTATTTCAGCTTCTATAAAAATTTTAATATAATAGATCATTATTCAAAGCTCTCGTCCGATTCCGTTGAAAGACTTATAACCATGTTTTTAAAAAAAGAATATGGTTTCTTGGACCTAGACGATGAAGTATGTAGGAAAAATAAAATAATTAAGAAATTTCGATGCGCAATATTAAAATTAAAGTGAACAGATGAATAAATCATGTTAATTTTGATAAGATCAGCGATTTTTCATCGGAGCAAACGTATATGCCTTCGTCTGTTTTTGTCTGTGGGCCAATACTTGTCATCGAGTAATGCGATTTGGTGTAAAGATAAGAGAAATTGCTGAATTTGCCTTCTTGGAGCCGCTCCGAGCACTTTCCAATTGTTTCCTTTTCGATTCCAGGCTCTCCAAAGCTTCGGTCGCAAACTTCAAACGCGTCTCACCTGAATACGGAAAAAGGGGTCGGCGCTGTCTGGGGGAAGTAAGGAGGAAAATGACGACGTGGGCTGTTTCAAATGTAAATTTGTTTCAAACTCGAATTCAAAATTGGGAACGCAAAGACAACAAACTGGGATTCTTTTTTCTTCTGGGATCTCAAAAGCGACCCCCGAGAGGCTCGGAACTTATTTTGTGGACACGAAAAAGCCTCGCCAAGTGTGCGAGGACGAATACTGCCATAATAAAG
Source organism: Argiope argentata (assembly GCA_026289955.1). NCBI lineage: Eukaryota > Metazoa > Arthropoda > Arachnida > Araneae > Araneidae > Argiope > Argiope argentata. Next base: position 3,631,591 of record JAOUZG010047888.1, read on the forward strand.
GCACAGGGAGAACCGTAAGAGAAGAGAATCTCTCGTTTTTTCCTTCTTTTGAAGTGTTTTCAGTTCCTTTTTTTATGGAAAGTATAGAATTTCTGCTTCCTTTTGCAGAATGTTTCTCAACTGAGACAGAAAATTCAAAAGGTTTTTCTCAACAATCTGGTGGCATTGGATTTTCAAGTCGGCGGATTTATTCGTCAACTTTTTTCTTTCTTTTTACCTGTGAATGCAACTGATTTACAACATTTACAATCAAAATGGAAGCCTTTTATTGGTAGGAGTTACTGTTGAATATTTCATTATGGTAAGAACCTTGTATAAACTCAGGTTATGATATTTGTCAGGATATTTCGAAAGATTACTCAAAAGATGTATTAAATCTTAAATTCTTTAAGAAATTTAAAAAAAAAATTAATACTTTTTATTAAATTTAAAACACCACATAACTTCTGAAATCAATGCTAGAATAACAGAAGCTATCAAGCCCGAAATTAGCGAAAATTGATTTTCGCATTTAGAAAGAAGACACAGAACATTTGTTTTGCTAAAATTTCAGTAAATAGTATGTTTTATAGGGATAAGATTTTTTAAAAATGGTATGCATAGTGATATGTTAATATACATTAAATTGTATTAGAAGACTTTCTCGGCAAGTTTATACTCCTTTTTAATGCATCTAAGATCGAAAAAATAATTCTAAAGAATTATTATTAGAAAGTACGAAAGACTTTTAGGGTAATCACTGGACAAGCGTAAAAGTAATAACTTGAATTTATCTATAACAGGAAGAATCTTCTCAAGTACAACAATATGCTGTTTCATAGATGCTCATGCTTAAATAAAACCAAAAGATATCCGCCCCGTTATTTGCATACAATAGATAAAAATTCTCACAAAATTAACGTAAGATTTGAATTTGCCATCATTCGCGCAGCAAGAAATGGCAACCCTATTAAAACATTTGATAGCGGATAGTTTAGGGTTAACAAGAATGGAAGGATAAATTGAATGGATACATTCATAGCTGTATTAAAATTCAGTCATCAAAATATTCAATCGCATGCTTTTAGCTTCGAAGTAAGATTTCCACTTTTACTTGTATTTTGTCCTATATACATTTTTGAATTTGCCATCAATTGTTTTAATTCAGTAGCATCGTAATCGCGTTTTTCAGTCGCGTTTTAATTTCTGTCGTATCACATAAAACGAAGTTTTTTTTTAAAGAAATTCTTTCTATAAGAATATGTTTTTGTTGTTATTTCAAGTGTAATGGCACGAGGCCTTGTGCCATTACCTGGCCATGCTGCGCCAAACCTGTGGTTAGAAATGTGAGTAAAAAGTAAAATTTTAAAAGTAAGAATTTAAAAATGGTCTTAAAAACATAAAATCTAGTATAATAGGAATCAATGCATACATTGTAAAAACTCTAAAATTTAAAATGTGAGAATTAAATCCAATGGTCTTCAAATATCTAAAAAGGTTGCAATGAGGGCGCTCGCCCACCAAGTCACAAATATGGGAGGGGGCGATGAGCCGAAAAAACGTAATCGATGGTAATTAAAGGAATGACATTCTGTTAAAATATGGATGACCGAGAAACCAAGATTGCAAGATGAGCATACAAGACATATTTCACCGAACAAAATATTCTTTCGGGTGAAGTGGGTGTGGTCGATGCGGAGTGGAGTCAATATGACAGAATTCACGCACCGGAACAATTGGCCATGGTTTTATATACGATTTAATAGATTGAAACAAATAGTCCTAAAATAAGTAGCCTAGTCTCAAAAATTTAGTGTTGAAAAATGACTTTTCAATTACATATTTAAGCTTAATTTTTGAGAATGAACAGTTGTCATCCATCATTCATAAAATCCATCTAATTTTAATGGATACATTATGAATTCGCTTTTTTAAAAAAATTGATTGTGTTTATTTTAATGTTGGATTAATATTTTTATTTTAAAGGCATACGCATTTGCAATGATGCAAGTTTATTTAATAGAAACAGAAAATAAGGAGAAAAAAATTCAAACATAAGTAGATAATACTTCGTGAGCTCTTCTCCAGAGAATTGTATTCTCGCTAGCATTATAATACATAATGTTTTCATAAGTCCAAACAGTCTCTATTTCTTCAGTCTGAAATAATGAACAGAGATAGAAAAAAAGTACGAAAATATGCTTCTCCATTTAGCTTTCAGAAGTTCTCGCATTTTCTTATTTGTTTTCTCCCAGAGGAACCGATTACAAAAACAAGAGAAGACACAGTGAGAAACCAACAGCAACGTAGGCGAGAGAAAAATCTGGTTATAGCAGAAGAGAGAATCTTACGGGCCAAAACTCGAGATTCCGACGAACAAAGGAAGGTGCCTTGAAGAAGCGCTATCTTTAGCACGATGCATAAAGGTGTGTTTTTTTTCCTGCTTTCTTAAGAACATTAGAGATCTAAGAAAAGGTAGGCTTCTGCCTGATATGTAAAATGACAGGGATGAGCCTTCCGAAAGGTTTAAGTAGGGAAGTTGAAAAGAATTTTTGTTATTAAGTTCCTTCAGAATCCCATAGATTTTTTGAAAAACTGTTATGTCTCTCTGAAAAATATTGAAAAGATTCTGTGGAAACCAATAGTATGGACTTCAGTTCATTTAACAATAATTCAATTTTGACTTCGAGTCGCAATTTTAAAAGATGAAAAAATAAATCAAATGTTTAGTTTGGTTTAATTATATTAATGTCCCATTTTTAAAGCAACAATAGGGCTATTTAGGAACATATCTAGTAATTTTAAACAATGGTCAGATGACGGGGGTAATAGTTGAGCTGGCAACCCCTCTCCGAACTTTAATACCACATTAACGAAAAGAAATTCTACCGCGACGGATTTTAAATGAACCAGACCCACTTACTCGATAGTTCTTCAGTGGAATCGAAGTTTCGAAGCCAAAAACTTACCCCCTTTTTAATTAAAATTACACATTTCGAACATGAATTTAAGTAATGTGCTACTAACTTAATAATAAGTAATATATAAATATTTTTTTAAAAAAAATCCATTCCTACTTTGGATATCAGGAAAAGTTTTATTTTAGTTACTTTTTATTAAATAATTACAATTGCTGCTCTCGTGCTCCGCTTTACAAGCAGTAACTTCTAACGGTATAGACCCCTGAGCATCCGAATAGTGATCACCTTTGACTCACTCTCCTCAGGAGTATAACTCCTGACATGGAGAACTTTGGGACCAGGTTCGAACTCGCATCAAAAGGAATGCGAAACCAACGCCCTGCCAGCCAAGCTATCCCAACCTAACAATTACAAATACTATAAGGAGCTACTATAAAGGTGAGAACATTAGTTCTTAATTAATTTATAAAAAAATTAATGAATCAATATTTGAAAAAACTGTATTAACATCCTATGTCATCAACTACCAGTTTTAAAAAAATTACTTAAACTTGACTGGGTGAATAGAAAGTATTTTATTAACCATTAAAAATTTAATTTTATTATATATAATATATATATATATATATATATATATATATATATATATATATATATAAAAATATATATATACAGGCGGAATTTAAGCTAATAGTAGGAATTGAATAATAATCGTTATTTCCCAAAATTCCAATTTTGCAAATCTGATGCTAACAGCTTTTGGAAATCATAATATATATTATTATAAAAAATTACTTTTCATGTATGCTTACTACTCACCTAAATGAATTTTAAAATGTTGTATGGCGTAAATTAGATTTAATTCATGTTGCTAACTAAAAATAAATAACTATGTGTCTTCGCTGAAAACGCTACTTTACATATTCAACCCTTATTGCTGAACAAAATTCATATTCAGATTGAATGCTTTCAACGCAATAATTCCATTTATTTTCACAATACCATTCGTCGAAGACAGCTAAGTGACATTTTGAATACAAGAAAGAAGATTAGAGACCAAATAGGTAATTAATTTTAAAACTCTGGAATGAACAATATGTTATCGCTAATGCATCAATTCTCTTGAAGGGACAAATATGTCGTGGAAATCTATAAACCCCCCTTCACCGGAAACTGAAAGGTTTGGTGGCATGAAAAGAAAACGACGCCCATTTCCTAATTAATCGTTTTCAATTGCCCAGCAAGAGCGAAGTAAAGCTTGACCGTGCTTTTAAAAATCATTAATGGCTCCTTTCACTTAATGGATGTTTGAATCATTACAGTAATAGACTTTAGTTGAAAATGCTTCACTTGCGCAAGTACCGCCGATAATGTCTGAATACTGTTTGATTAATGTAAGAATTTATTTAGATGTCTGCTTTCGGAACTAACGAATTATTCAAAGCTGAAAGACAAACCCAAGAAGAAAGTTTTTGAAGCAGCAAAGAAAATCTCTCGAATAATGATATTTTTATTTATTGTTCAAAATACCAAGAAAAAATCATGATTGTTTTCGAAGAAATTATTTAGATACGAATCACATACTGATTATATATTTTTTTTCAATCTTACCTAAGTATGAACGCAACATGAAATAAAGATCAAAATGAAATCTGCTACGCATATTTCAATGTATCATATCAAAACATCATTTCTTGAACGGCCAAGCAATACCTGCTCGTGCAAGTTAAACTTTATTTTTATTCATTTTAGTTGTTTCATCGAATGAGTCACTTTAGTATTGCAAACTATCAAAAGAAAATTTGTCTCGCATTTATTGTTAAAAAAATATCACATTTCTTATTTATTTCTTTTCACATAGTTACGCGCTCAAAATGACATTTTTTTAGGTTTTATTTGCAATAGTTATTAACTTATTTTTTTAAATCAGAGCTTTTGTAAATGCAATGGCAATGCATTATTAAAAGCTGATTTTTTGAGATGTTCGTGCAGATAATAACATTTCAATTTTTCCCCTACGGAGTTTTGTGGACGCCAAAAACCTCATCCCAAAAGTTTAACACAAGTCATAGCGCTAAGTTTAAACAAGTTATTCGAAACATTCTGTTATGTTACAGTATTCGTTATACAGTTTTACTAACATTACTCTTACTTGTGAACTTATACTCATCATTATCATAGGAATATCGGGTCTGTGATACGCTCTATGGCATTGTAAGTCCACAAATAGGAAGAAAAAGGCTGTAAGAATTAGTTATAAGAATATGTTAGAGTCGTTTTCGAGATATGCGGAACAAATTTTTATAGAGAGAATAATTGTTTGTTTAAAGTTAAATAAGATTTTTTTCGGCAGGTCGGATGCTCGTCTCGGTTCGTTTAGATTCTGCTCGGTCTCGCGCTGCCAACTCTTGCACCTCTAGCAGTTTTCTGTAAAAATGTTTTCTTTGTGTACACCATTTCTTCAAGAAATACACCAATATGAATAAACTTAAAAGACAAATCCTCATCTAAATATAACAAACATTTGGTCCAAATCTTTCGGGCCGTTTCGAAGACACACGAAATGTACAAGAATAGCGCTTTTAAAGAAATAAAATTCAAGTACATTTTTATATATATATATATTCAAATTTAAATATCTAAGTTTAAAGTAGAAATATACTGCTCTGTAGTAATGAAAAATTATATTTATAAGCTGATTGCAAACAGAAACAATGCATTTTAAGAAAAAAGTAATTACAAAAATTAAAATTTATTTAAAAAAAGATTATTTATAGGATGAATACATGAAAGAGTGATCAGTTTCGAGAAATAAGCAATATTTCCTGAAGAAATGAAGTTTCCGATAATAATAACACAGTGAAAGCAAGTGGAGAATATGAAGGTGGGATTTTGTAAATGTATGTGGTACGTAAACACTGTACTACGGTTTTACTATTTGATTATTTTTAAAAAAATGCAATATTCATATTATCGTTTTATCTAAAAGACTTCTAAACTTTCTGTCCAATAAATTCATATCATCCCACTAGTTGCTTTTCCCTAATTTGTTTCGATAGTACTTTTACAAAAGAATTTGTTATCGCTTTTTTGAAAATATATAATCTATTTCTTTCTGAGGTGATTACATTATATAACATTTTCTGTTTTACAAGATTCTTTCTGACATTTTCTTTATCAGTAAGGACTATTCTGGTGTAGAAAAATCCGGACATGGGACTTCAATATTATCTGCTATCTAATGTTATGAATAATTATAAACATCCTTTTAAGCCTAAATAAATTGTAGAAATATTGTTAAGGAGGAAGTACCTCATTTATTTAATTTAGTTAGTTATATTGACCCTTTGCACTCGAGGTCTTTTTCGCTTGCGCGAACCAGCATCTCGAAACGATTTTGGCCAAATTTGGCGAACATATTACAAGTAATCCATATTTTTAGGGTTCAAATACTTTTTAGATACTATATTTACTGCCAAGACTGTTTCAAGCGAATGCTACGCTGAGACTAACTAAATTGAGCTAAGGTTTGGCTACAATGTAAACAGAGCCTAGTCCACGAAAACTATCTTATCGCATATTGTAAATAAGGAGATCCAGTTACAAAACACCATAGCGTCGTAGCAGCGTAGTTCGATTTAAAGTTTTAAAACACTCGGGCGCCGCAGCAGCGCCGCTCGAGTTGCCACTTCGAATCGGCGCCGCTCGAGGGCAAAGGGTTAATGTGCCGTTTTAAAGCAACGCTAACACTATTAGGGACAGACCTAGTCATTTTGAACCACATTCAAATGACGAGGACTACACCTGAGCTAGAGCCCACTCTCCAAAATTTCACACCTCTTCAGCTAGAGGATGTTTGACCTCAAAGGATTTAAAGTACTCCAGACCCATTTGCCTAGTGGTTCTTAAATAGATTCAGGTATCGAACAGGAAAGCCTCCAATAACGAATCCGAGACATGCCATCAGATCGTAGTGGGCCTATTCAAGTGTCTGTAATATCCATATGCAATACTTCATTACTTTAAAATTCATTAAAGGTTCCGCTTTTACAAAAATAAATAAATTATTGATTATAAATTATTTCATGTAAAACAAAGGAGAGTAAAAACGTACTTGAAATATAACAGCAATAATAAACAAACCTTTGAAATAATAATACATGCATTTATCTCATTTTTGTCTTTCAGAAGCAAAAAACAAAGAACCTAACATTTTACTATCCCAAATATATGTTGTAACCCACTGTAATTTCCAAAGTGAACGTGATTTAATTACGAAAAAAAAAATCCTCGTAAACAATGCATTGATAGATTATAGCAGCCTTCTACAAATGATAACTCCTACCTCATGAGTTTTCTCGATTGCTAGCCACTTACCTGCCGTTAAAGCCCCTGCCTCCTTTTTCACGTAATTCCCAACTCATTTTCACACGCAACACACTGCTAACTGTTCGACTTAATTAATATTCCTCGCCTGCTTTTCGTAATTGTAGCAAAAGAACACCAACATATTCTTTTCTCTCGTGTCGGTGAATTTAATGAGGGTGTTCGCCTTCGATTCTCAGAAGCCCCGCACAGAATCCCGTTTGATAAGATCTGAAAGCGTGGGTGGAGCACTCAGTTTGTTCCATGATGAGTGGTTGGCAATTGAAAAAAATGTTGAACAGTTTCCTGCGATTTTTTTTATGAATGTGTGCAAATTAAATTGTAGTCTGTAACTCGGCAATCAATAAGACTAAATCTAATAATTAAAAAAAATTAGAGCATGCCTTTACATTAACAATCCTAAGCAGATATATTTTTCTCATTTGCAAATTTTTGCAAACTTAAACATTTCTTAACAATTTTTTATACCTCGAATGTATTTAAGGCATTTACTTTTCACGTATTACTTTTCACATTTTTTTTATTTATAATAATATGCAATAACATATTTTTCCCACTTTCTCATGTATAATAATATACTATTTTTCATTTTTTCTCATTTCAGCTATATATATTTAAATATGTTTTCATTAGTTGTATGATAAAAAAAAAATTTTTCATGAGATTTTCTCTCTATTTTATTTTTTTGCACATTTTATGCTTGTCTTTAAGTATCAGTTTCTTTAAAGAAGTCCTTTTATCAACACTTTTTAAAAATCTATAGTATTTTAATTTCGGCGTCCTTTTCAAGCCTATGCCTGGCCTGGAAGATAAACTTTGCAAGCGAACCGACCCATCTTCTCCAATACCGAGGCAGTTATTTTTGAAGGTTGTTTCTCAGGTGCACTGGTGATTTGATTTTATAAGCTATGCTCAAGTCTTATTTTGAAATACACGAAAAAAGTTTGGTGTGGACCTAACTTTTGCATCGTATCAGGTACGAAAGATCGTGACGCATGAGCAATCGCCCTTCACTGCTTTTCTATATCGTACAAACCAAGATTTTAAAATATAAAAAAAATGTTAGAAATACGAAGCTGGACACAATCCATTCGGATTCTTTAGAGGAATTGAATTTCGAATTCATCGTTCTTGGAAGAAGAACCGACCGCAGAATCAACTGCTTTACTAAATGAATAAGGTATTCAATATTTATAATATATTTTATAATCACTTTACATTGAAACTTTTGCTTAAAGAATTGGAGTTTACATTTTATTTCAAAATGCAACTGCAAACAATCACTTTAAACATCATTTTATTTCTAGCCTCTGGAATTAGAGTGCTAAAATTATCGACAAGAGGACATGGATAGGATCAAGGATTAACGGTGTAGCATTTATTAAATCAAATAATATCCTTGCAACATCATTGTTCTTAGGAACAAAATCCCTAGGAAAACGATATTTCAACTTCAGAAGGGATCAACACTATATTTTTTAAAATCTAAATATTAATAAATAAAGCTAGAAAATTTGTTGCTGTATCTCAAACAGAAGGGTAATTTTCAATTCACAGCCGGAAAACCTGTTGCAGTTATATCCTTAAGAGTACTTCCACACCATATCTATAGACTTAAGTTCTGGTGAAGGAAAAACACATTCGAAAATTTTTATATCCCCCCCCTACCTCTTAGGATAGCTGCTTCCGGTCACTTCGAGGGTGTGGCGTCAGACCATTACTCGGGATAATTTCCATCCACACTTTCCCAAGTCTCGAAATAGGTCCTGCTCCCCTCCCCTAGTAGTACGTGACACGAAATTTATTTTCATCGGCATCTCTGCACGAATAATGGCATGTTGTAGTTACTTCTATTTTTTTTCTCCTACAAACAACTACAGTTGCATCCAAAAGCTTAAAGGGAAAGTCATTTGCTCGCTAGGGGCATTGACTGGGTTTACTTAACATCCCCATGTCCATTAAAAGTAATTGAAATTAATGGAAGTATGGGCTATCCGCCGTTTTCCATTTTGCTAATTACGTTCCAATTTGCCATTTTCTCCGCAATCATCGAAGGCACGAAAGCTCACTTCCTCGGAGAATGAAGGAAATGAGGTCCATGTTTCTTCACTTCATCTGGTATTTAAAGAATTTTAAAAGTTTTGATGGTTTATCTCGAAACTCTAATCAGATAAAGAACTTCTAACATATTACTATATCATTGCCTATTCAACCGACGTTTTCGATATAAAAATTTTTGAAATTCGGATACGGATACAGATTTGAAGATGTTCTCAAAGTGTTTGTTCATTTGCGAACATCGGTATTATTAAATTTTATTGAAGTTAAGTAAATTATGGACGATTTAAAGAAACAAGAGCCAAATTATGTCTAACATTTAACATTAAAGTAAACAATAGAAGTTTTTAATAAGTCAGAGCTAATAAACAACAGATTGATTTTGATTCCCATCTCCACTTGCGGATTAAGAGTAGAAAAGTTATACGAAACAAAAACATTAAGAACTTTTTGCAACAGTCCTGTAACTGGAATATTTTTATCGTATTTTTAAAATACATTTCAGCGGTCATTACAACTGCTATTTGGTGAGATAATTGATAATTAAACTTGAAATAGCAGCAATTTAAAAATAATTTTTGAAAATATTTTCTTTTTAAATTATGCAGATGTTGCGATAAATGCAATTTATCCAGTGATTATATATAATGACTATTCATAACTACCACTAAAGCTTATAGGTGAATATGAATATTCGCAGGTATTGTAATAGCATAATCACTAGTTTATTGCGTTAACCGTAACATAGATATTCAATTCCAATGCATTATAGCAATAGAAAATAAAAATTATTACATAAGGGAAAATTTCAAGTTTCATTTAAGAAGAAAGCACTGTTTTAGAAAAGTAAAGAAATCGAAACGTCACACAAAATCAGATCAATTTAATTCCTGACTATTCATTTGATTCCTCATAGTTTAAAATTGTCAATCTATTTTGGAATTGCATCTTAATGCCAGTTTTTGATAAACTTTCAAATCTACAATCAGAATCACGGTGAAAAGAGAACCAAGAAATTGAACGCAATCGATATAAAGCTTCCTAAAGACGAAGTAGGATTCAAATCAAAGAAGTATAAAACTTCCGCACTTGGAAATAGTTTTCTTTTTTTTGACACCAAACAGAAATTTTTGAATTTTCGAATTAGATTTATGAGTCTTGGAAAAAGATAATAAAAATAGTTTGAAGTTTTATTCCTTATTGGATATTGAAATTCCCGATTTTCAATCGTTTCTTCATTCTTGATCTCCGAAGACTTGTTTATAACAATCGTAGAAAGTGAAAGAAGTTCCTATCTACTTTGATAAATTTCCATGATGGATGAATGTGATGCGTTATCTCCTTTGGGAAAAATGAATTTCTACAAAAATTTCTGTATCATCGTAGAAGACTTTACTTCTTTTGCATTCTAGCCAAATAAAGGGCAATTGATTCTCGGGGGGGGACTCTTTTATAAGTCTTCGATTTTATTATTTCGATTCCATTTAGAATTCAAAATTTCAATTTCAAATCAATTTGCGGCAGAAGTTATGAATCCATTCTTCTCTGGAGATTGAACTGTCGATGTGGAGAGCTGCTTTCGGAAATACTTCTGAAAATATAAAGAGAGAGAAAGTCTTCTTTCCACAAATAAAAAAAAAACAATTTGGCGCACACACACCTTCCTCTCAAAACATAGCGGAATCTGACTGCTTCCAAATATTACAGGAAAATTCGACGCATGACTCTCTCTTTCAGAAAATTCCTCTTTCTCAGTTCCGGAGGAATAAGCCAGTGATTTTATATCTTTTTTTGGAAATCTCACAATGGCTGGAAATATTTCTGCTTTCTATAGTCGGATTCTGTTACAATCGGATTTTAACCAATATTTTCTTCTCGAATTGCAATCACCTGGGGAGAAGAACAGTGAATTGAGAAGATTCGAATAAATTCCTAGAGACATCTCTACCTCGAGTCCCATTTCGAAAATTCGCATGCCTTCAACCACCTCGCCAGAAGCGCTTTCTTCAATTTATAAGTTCCTTCTAGTTTGCTCCTTCTCTCCCCCTCAAGTTCATTTGTCCCAGGAGAAAAGCTGGATAAGTTCTTGAAATTATTCGAACAACTTTTTTTCGACTCTTGAGACTAAAAACGCCGGTAATGCTGATTGGACAGACAACCATAATCGACTAGAATTTAACAAGGAACGTTTGCAATCGACCACTTCAAGGATTGCTGAACTGAAGAAAAATGATTGAAGAATTATAAAGAAAAAACGTCCAAACGTGTAACATCACTGAAAGTTCCAAAGCAAGCGAAAATGTTCTAACCCGTGAAAATTGACACTCCTTATTACATCAATATATTAATTTTAACAATTTTTCAGTATTTTTTACATACATATTTTATATTTATCAGATAATATTTTTTGTATTAATTGTGAAAACCTGTATCACAAATTGCGTATTAGAGTAAATCACTAACCCGCCTTTTTTAAAATTCAAAATTTGGATGGGATAAAAATGTTTTCCTTTGGTCACATATTTCTCAAAAAAATTCTCTTGTACTATTGAAAAATGTTTAGGCAACACGGAGAGGGCTTTAAACTTTAATTTTAGGGCAAAAAAAGAACATTTTAATTGTTTAAAATTAATTTTTAAAAGAAAGCGAATTTTTAATTTCAGGTGCAAAATTGTAAAATTTTGAATGCTATTTATCATTTAAAAGCCATATTTTATTTTATATAAACTTTAAATCTATCAGAACATGATATAAAACTACCAAACTTTTTCACTAAAAGTCCATTTTTAATATTTTTCTTTTCTTCTATAGGGTTGTCAACTAAGTTATTGCCGGTTTCAACTAAGAAGGAAACTTCAGAACTTTTGTTAAAAAATATAACGTAACTCAATTAAATATGGCCCGTTCTTGTCGATGACCTGTTTTCATCGTTCTGGCATTGTAAAAATTCCCAATTCTTAAAATGTCTGATCTGTGCTATTAAAAAACTGAATTAGGTGTGATCTGACATCATCCGCGCTATTAAAAATTTTACCATTTAAAGAGTTTTGCATGGAATGAAACAGATGGTAATCCGAAGGCTCAAGATCAGGGCTATACGGTGGGGGTGACAAAACCTCCCACCCCAGCTCCAATAATTTTTGCCGAGTGGCCAAAGATGTGTGGGGCCTTGGGTTATCATGATGGGAAACAGCACCCTTCCGATTTGACAATACCGGCCGCTTTTCTTCAATTGCATCGTTCAGTTTATCGAGTTTTTCAACATACACAAGTGAATTGATCATTTGGTTCTGTGGCGTGAGTTCAAAATGCAAAATTATTTTGTAATCCCACCAGACTGACAGCATAATCATTTTTTGGCGAATCTCTGCTTTTGATGTTGTTTCGGCTGGCTGATCTTGCTTCACCCACGATCTATTCCGAGTAACATTTTTTTAAACTATCCTTTTTCATCGCCAGTAATTAGATTTTTCAGAAATGGATCCTTTTCATTGCTTTTCAGAAGCGAATAACAGATGCTAATCCGTTGTGTCAAATGAATTTCCTTTAGCTGGTGAGGGATCCATAAATCAAGTTTCTTGACATAACCAAAGGTTGTTCATTTTTTTCAATGCATGTATGTGATACATAGAGCTTCTCTGCAATGTCTCGTGTTGTGCTGTGACGATCTGAATCGATAATGGCCTTGATATGGGTTTCATCCACTTCGATTGGGTAGCCAGATCATTGTGCATTTTTCAGTGAAAAACACCAGAACGAAATCTTTCAAACCAATTTCGACACTATCTTTCTTTTAAGGCTTCATCTCCATACACGGCACATAACTTTTTTTGTGCTTGCGATGCGTTCTTGCCTTGTGGGAAGTAATACAATAAAATTTGTCGGAAGTGCAAGTACTGTTTCTCCATTTTTAAATAGGGATGAAAACAAAACTAAAGAACTAATCGATATAATTTTTTTACTAATTATAAGTAGAAGTCAACACAGTAAGAAAAAAATATAGGTTAGATGCTCTGACCACTTTAACAAAACAAAAGAAAGTGTAGAGTGAATCCATCGACAAAAGCGGCAATCACTTAGTTACCAGCCCAATAGTTTAGATTTTTTTTAATACCCACTTTCTTGTGACCAATAATGCAAATGAAAATTATTCCAAATGTTAATTCTTGGGATGTTGGATTTTCTGATATGCTATAATGTCCCGCTCAAGCTTTGAAAGACTTTTTTTTGTCCGGCATTTTTGAGCATAGAACCCATCTGGGTGTTTGAATGACCAAATGCACTTTTTTGTGTGTGGGGGGGTTATATTGGGGGGGGTAAGTTTCTGTAATCTATTTTATAAGTATTTCCAAGCCTACAAAAGTATTTTTTAACTTTCCTTTATATCTCTACTCCCTGTTTATAGTTCCTGTTGTTGGATTTTATTTGGCTCAAGATATATTCGGTCATACTAAACTCTGTTATCGAGGTCAAATCTAGCTGTTGTTCAATTCGTTGTGAGAAATAGTTTCATACAGTTACAAGTAGCAAATTAATAAAATCTCTGTAATTACCTATCGCAAAATTAATTTGTGGAGGGATAAAAACTCTCTATTCTCTTAAATTTGTTTGAAGAGTTTTTTTTTTACTTTGTTATCGTTTGCTCGACAAATGATATTTCGGCTACACAAACATATATAATCTTGATTGTTTCGACAAAATGTTTGTCCCCAAGAGTTTGCCACTTAATAGATCTACCAGCGCAAGAAGTAGAAAAAAGCTCAAGTTTCTCAAATAAACAATAAACGAAAAGGGAGCAATAAAGCAGATTGTTTACGAATTGTGAATCACGTGCTTCAGAATCTCAAAATCAACATGCAATAAGAATTGAAAAGCAACTGTTTATATGTTACATGATCAAGCGCAACAGAATAAAAAAAAACTAATATACGATCAGAAGGGCGGCAACTATTCTTCATGGAAAGCCAATTGGAGAAGACATGCTCATTCCACGCGTTCCCATTATTCCCACTGACATACCTTTTGATTTTCAAACGACTGTAGCTCTTCATTTGAATTGCGTTCTCGATGACTATCAGCAAGTCACAAGGTCAATCACTTCAAGTGTGAAAAATAAACCTAGAAAATCCATATTTTTCACATAGCCAGTCGTATGCTGATTGCTTACGAGTCGAACAGTCAATCAATTTATTTGTTTTGCTGAGAACGGAGGAAGAAAAAAAAATCTTTTCTAAAGTACTAGTATAAAAAAGTAAAAAAAAAGAATAAATATTATTTGTACTTTTAATTTATGCCATAAAATTTCAATGAATATGCACATAACCGATAAGAAAATAAATATCCTTCTTTCTACTCTTCCTAATAAAACAAGATGGCTAGTTTAAATTTCAAGCGATATTGCCAAATTTATTTCTTCTGCGGCAACAACGCTCCGGGTAGCAGCTAGTCCTGAATAGTAATTTGAATATTAATTCAAAATTTACAGGAAAATAATTTTTGAGACTATCTCATATTTGTCAAGAAGAAGCAAGGAATAGTGTAATGAAATGAAGAACAAAAGTTATTTTGAGAATTAAAAAACGACCCCCATTGCGAATTAAATTGACAGTTTTTATAGCTAGTAGTTGAATCACGGGCATGTAAATCAACACTTCAATATTCAGTCAATTAACAAAAAATATAAAAAACCATTTTTAAAAATCAATTCTTACTTTAGATGTTAGTAATAATTTTATTTTAATCACTTTTTATTAAATAATAATTATTATTAAATAATAATTATTAATTATTAAATAATTACAATTGTTTTTCTCGTGTTCAGTTTTGCAAAGGACGGGTGCAGTAGCTTCATAGGGTATGGATCCTTTAGTACAAGAATATACCCTCAGTGTTATAATTTCCGACAGGGAGAACTTGGCGACCAGGTTCGAAATCGCAGCACTAGGGGTGCAAATCCAACGCCCAACCAACCAAGCTATCCTGACCTAATACTTACAACTATTATAAAGATCTACTATAAAGGCGAGAAAATCAGTTTTTATTAATTAATAAAAATTGGCGATTTAATATTTGAAAAAACTGTATTTACATCATATGTGATCTACTACAAAT
>JAOUZG010047888.1:3647145-3660798 GCA_026289955.1 Argiope argentata
ATATATATATATATATATATATATATATATATATATATATAAAGGGAGAGTGTGAGCTAATAATAAGAATTGAATTGCAGGCTAAGGTAATAAAAGATCATTCTTAAGCCTTTTCTTAAATATTTATATTTCTTCCGGTAATTTGGCAATAAATTTTTCAAATGAGAACGGTAATAAAAACATTTTTTTAATTATTAATTCTAATTTTTTTCATTTATGAAAATTTTACTTTTAATTATGGAAAGAGTTTTAATGGAGACGCCTAACTAATTTGTTAATCCGAATGTCTGCTTGATGACAGGTCTGCGTTCCATTTTTCTTCCTTAAAACTTTTCTCATTTTCTAACGAAAGCAAATATGAAAATGAAAAGCATTAAAAATAAAAATACGAGTTTCTAAAATGTGTGAAACGTGTCAATTTTTTTTGTTCCATACTCGCCGTAAATGCTTACTATTTTCAGCACCGTGCAGTTATCCGTGCGTTAAACCATAACCTTCTTTTCATTACGCTTACAATTAAGGCACCCGGAGATCAGAGAGCGTAAATGACCTTTTTATGCTCCCTTGCATCCGATTTGGCGCTCGGGAGAGAGGGAAGAAAAAGTCGGTCTCTCTCTCTTTCTCGTTCCTTATTTTATTATTTTTTACCTCAAAGCTTTAAAGAAGCATAAAACCTTTTCTCGTAAAACTTTGCTCGTTTGAGTTTCTTCAACGAAGAAAAAGCGGCGAATATCAACTAGACTTTAAGTATCGCGGGCAAGAATTCGGTTCATTGTTCCTGAAAATGCCGACTTCTATTTTGTTAAGCCTCCGATACTTCAAACTATTCTGTAAGCTTTATAAATTCCCGGTCTTTCAGAATTCGATCGCAATCTTGAAAGCTTTAAAGGAATCTGCTTTTTATTTTCGGCTAAGGAGCAGCGATTCGGCTTTAAAAATAAAGAAACTCTTATTAATTCAAGGAAATGTGCAAGCAGACCGAAGTGTTATAGAGAAATGTAAAGTTGCAAAGAATGTAAAAGGAATGCGGTAGTCGCTACTTTAATGAATCTCGGAAAATAGTAACAAATTTTGTTGAAAATTGAAATACAGTAAATAGTAATAGAAATATTCATATTTAAATTTAATTTAACTATAAACAAGTAATATAAAAATGATTTAAAATCAATTCCAAATTAGGTTAACAAAGAAAATTTTTATTTTAATTACTTTTTATTAAATAGTTACAATTAATATAAATATGCAGTTCCGAAATCGAAATCTTACCACCAAACCATTGTTAGACGATGAAAATGGTATAAATATTTCTACAATAAAACAGATCAATTTTTAATGGTAAATAGAAGAAATGGCTCACTAAAAATTGTATGGTAATGGCTTAACCCAATTATTCCAAAAGTAATTTATTGATGAATGAACTATTAACATAAACTGATAGAGAGATATACGTATTTATAGTTCTAAGACAGCGCGATGCCAGATTTATTTCAATTCTTCCGAAATATGAGTTTCGTAGTTCAAGGCCATTAGTAGCATTTTCATATACGTAAAGCGTTAATTTAATTTTTATACTGCAAAAATGAAGATATGCATATTTTAACTGAAATGATATAATTACTGTAATTATAGAAATTACAGATCGTTTTTTAGCATTTATCACTGATTGGAAATAATTAAATGAATAACACCCGAAGCGCAAAACAATTCAAAAACTTCAATTTTTTTATCCAGGACATGAAAGCTGGACTTTCGGGTTTTTTTTATAGATATTCAGCTGAACGGGTGCTTGTCGAGTGTGATCAACAAAATATTAAGTCCATCTCATGCAACTTTTTGGAAAACCGATGGTGTTCCATGAATTATTCAACAGACTATCCCATATTTCGGTAACACCTGTTACTTTCAGAGAGGATATTCTGAAAAAGCAGCATTTCCCTTGAGGTTTGCAGTCCATTTAGGAGAGTGGAGTCCTTTTCTTGAGCGAGGCCTTTCAGCCAACAACAAATGTATCTGGTAGTCAGGCTTCAATCGTGTTTTCTGTCCAGTACGGGAGGGGCATTGGTTGGAAAAACAGCTGCGGCGGCGAAGAAGTAACTGGGAGAAGAGAATGGATATTTGTGCGAATGCCTTTCTACACTTATTTCAATCGTAAAAGACCCTGAATGGATGAAATTGTTATACTTAATCCACAGGAAAAAATTCTCGTGAATCTAATCTGCTGACATATCAACTTCTGTTTTTAATTGTTTGCAACAAGCTTACATGACCATAGTAGCACAAAAAATATTATAAATCGTAAAAATATAACAATATTGAAATAAAGCGTTGTGGTATTTGAAAGGGAAAGGAATTTATTTTTAAGACTAAGTTATAAGGAAAGATAAGGTTTATTTCGAAAATACCAATTTTGAAACTAGCAGTGATTTTATTAACAAAAAATGTTGAATATGCAATCTGAAATGTCCTTAAATCTTAATAAAAGATGTCGTACGGTAGTCTAGACGTCCTATTTTTCTTCTTCATAAATGCAATTTAAAAATATTTCGATATATAGCTAGAATTGACACCAATGTCTCAATAATAATATTGTTATATTATAATATCCAATAATAATATAGTTTTGAAACTCAAAGACTCAGTGTGTGTTTCAAGTTTATCAGTGTTAAACTAAACAAGGTAATCATTAGGAGAAACAGCTACATATTTAGGGGATACATTTCTAGTAAAAACAAATTTTCGAGTTAAGAGAAATGCTCAGATATTCTGATTTCTACAAGAGATAATATTATGACTTTCACAAGAAGTAATAGTGAGATTAAAACAATTTTTTGGATTTTTTAATGTAATATAGTTATTTTCACTGTCATTATTAAAAATAAACATGTTGTAATTTATTAAATTAGCATCGACTGAGGTAATCTAAAATGCTCAAATAGACATTTGAGATAAAAAAAAATTATGATTCTTTTTTTTAATCATTCGATATAGATATGTTTCTGAGAACTGTCTCTGTTCGTATTTCATTTATGTAAAACAGAAAACGAATGGTTATGTTAAAAATAAACAATAATTATGCTAAAATAGACAAAAAGCAAGTTGAATAGTGAATGTACACATTTTCTAATTCGTTTTTTAAAGCTAATACAGTTAATTTTTTATGCTTCGTTGCATATTACAATTAAAAAGATGTTGAAAAACCCATTTCCATTTATTATAATTATTTTGTACATTATATTATCATCAAACCATCTAACTGAAATCTTTAGATGGTATATTTTCAATTAATAAATAGTAAATATGTGAGAAAACAATTTTTTTCTGAAAATAATTTTAAAATCTTATAATTTTCAAGTTTTTTTTTTCTAATAAGTCATCAATTAAAGACGAATTCATCAACTAAGATAACTTTTGAAATCGTAAGTACTTTGTTCTGCGTGAGGTTGAAAAATATTTAATTGTAATTACATACTTAAAAAAAAGCTTCATAAAGTTTCAAAAAATCTTATTAAAATTGAAGATCATGTAACGTTTGTTGGTAAAGCATACAAATTGATTGAACATTCTAATTTTTCTCCTCCCATTTAATACTGCCTTCAGAGAATATTTTTCGTTTTCATTGAAATGAATCTTGATAATCGAAAGACATGAACAAGATTATTTAAGACCGACTCCTCCAATACCTTATTTAAAGAAATATGCTACTCTAGTTGACCGCGGGGTAAACTTTTTAATGCATATAAATGCAACTAATAAATATATAAATTCTGGTTTTAGACTTCTACTCATGTTGGCTCAGAAACATGTTTTCCTATTTGAACGGGGGCGAAATATTACAAAAATATGCCAAATGCATAAATAAGACGCCACTACCACATAAAAGCATCTTTCCTTCTCATAAATACATAAAAAAGGAATCCCGGTTCCCGGAACATGGCTCCGGGGAACTCTTCCATCATTGTTGCGATGCCATTCGCATCGAGAGAAATGGGAAGCAAATATTATTCAACGATGCCATTGAGTCGTGGCAACATAAAATGAGGCCTGGCGCCATTCTTCCGCCGCTTGGCGACAGAGTGGCGCCGAACGGCTGAAAATAAAAGAAGATAAGCCACATCTCGGATTTCTCTTTATTTATTTTTATGTTTGTCTTTCGACTGGAGAGAACTATTTAATATAACCAAGATCGGTTCTGGAGTTGTTAGGCATCGAATAAAGAGGACGCAAGAGCTTTTGTTTTCTGTTTACGAAAAAGCTTTCTGTACTTTTTTGGAATATAATGGACCTGGATGTGATAAGTATCTTATGTCTGCATCAGTGGCATGTGCTATTTGGCCTCACAGGGTATGCGATAAGGCTGAGTAAGAGGAGCTACCGTCTTTCCATTGTTTTAGAGTTTCATTAGAATAACACTTAAAATGAGCACAAAGATTCAGGAATTTCGTCTATGGCATTGTTCTTTATGACACTGGCGAATATTTACATTATTATGCCAAATTCTGCATTTACATTTATGTTATTTGCAACTTCTTTTTTTACTTGAAAAAAGGGTATTTGCTCTATTCTCTTCAGATAAAAGCAGCCCGAAACAAAGTTGGTATTTATAAGAAATAATATAATTAAATTTTTTAAAAAATGTTAGAAAATTTTGATCTACGAAATACTATACTATTTATCTAAGAAATCCCCTTTCAACTTATATGGATTACTCACTATCTCAACGGTACAAATTGTTATATTTGTACCCTTACGAAAATTATCATTTTAAAACTTTCTACATATTATATAACAATAATAGACAAATTGTTATGAAGCTTTGTAAACATTTCATAAAAATTCCGTTTATTCTCAGAGCAGACGTTCCAATGTTAATATCATGCAGATGAGCACTAAAAAATATCCAAGTTGCTTTAAATGTAAAGTTATGCAAACATTTGCTTGTTTAGATCGTTCTCCGCCGATTTAGTTCCTTTCCAATTTTATGGTGAATGACATGAAAATTCTTCATCATACCTGTTTCCTATAACAATTCGCATAAATCCTAATTCTTGATTTTTTTTTAAAAGGACTCATTTTGTAAAAGATTTATTTGATTTGTACTTCAGTAAAGACTTATAAAAATGTGGTAGAAATATTGTTTTTTCCTTGTATTTGCTTCTGTCTGAAGTCGTACTTGTAAATTTAGTCATTTTGAAAGTAATAGTACGAACCTATGGACTATCGAAAGTAACAACTGATTGGCAAAATTTATTTGTCGTCCTAAAAACATCTCACTGCTATCATTTATATGAATTTTAGATTATTTTAAACCATTTTATTGCAATTCCGGATATTTCGCCAAGTGGCATTTCTTCTAGATGAATACCGTGTTTCTTCAATTTGGCAATCTTACCCGTGGAATAGTAATTTCCTTCTCAAATGCATCAGCATAACTTCTGCATCTTCCATCAGTATTCTTCCATTCCATGAAAGTTTAGTTGAATTTTTTTTAAAAAGTAAGTAAAAAAGGAATGAGTTAAACGCGACACAGATGTTCATTTACGAAGATGACATTACTAATCTGTAACGTTGCTTCCTTGGGTCGTTAGTCCCATCGTAAGGAAGATGGGTTTACAGATATTTTAAGCACGAACTGAACTCGAATAGATTCCGAATACGTTTGTATATCCAAACATAATAATAATACGATAAATTTTTTAATTGTTTAATGAATGTCAAGTCACTGATATCCTACCCTCTCCCGCATTTGGTGGAAACTTCGCAACACATTTAGTTCTTCAATTTCAAGGACAAAAATGAAAAGCCAAAGAAAATAGGATTTCAGTTATGAAGAATATCCTGTCTACTTTAAATCACAATTTGATGTTTCTTTTAGAATATCGTGTCAGCAGGACTTTAAGAAAAGAAAACGCGAGAGCTAAAATTTGTCAGTCAAATGAATTCTCTCTTTGATGAGAAATAGCTTTAGCTCTGTAATTCTATTACGGTTTTAAATTAGATTTTCTGCCTTCGTTTGTATTATTGAATTCTGCGAGTGCTGCCTTTTTCCACCTGAATTTTACGTTCCGATGGAATAAAAAGAATTAATTCCTTACGAAGGCTACTAGAATTCTCCTTGTGCACTAATCGTTAGATTTTTCCCAACAATAATATCTACGCAAACCATTTTGACGATACAATACGTGTCATTTGCTCATTTTCCTCACAAATATCTATAAAACTGCAACATACATGGATTATATATATTCATTCCCGTTCAATTCTTCTTTTGCTCTGATGTAAATATATGTGATCGCATAAGTCTCTATAAGTCTTTAAAAATATATTTTGTAAATCCGTAAAATTAGTCAAGTTTTGAAGAATTTCTTATTTCAAAATGTCAAATAAAGGAAGAAATTCTTATTATATAAATTTTATTTAATTGAAATAATTACTCATTTATGTATAATTATGTTAAAATCCCATTTTAGAGTAGCTCTAAGGTTATTTTGAACCGCAGTCAGATGACGAGGATGACACCTGAGGTGGTACATCATCTCCAAATTTCAATATAACTGTACTAGGACAGCGGGATCTTTACGGACTTAACGTCCATGAGACTCGCTTACCAGATGGTTCTTCTGTTGAGTTCTACTCTACTCTAGTTCGCGTCTCAAACTTCACACCCTCCTGTTCAGAAGCAGAGACCTGGTGGTCAGGTCCGTATAATAGACTCGATTGTGGTATACGATACCTTCTTGATAGTCCCAAATTTCATTGTATCTATAATCAAAACAATTAAATCATTTTCATTGCAATATTTTTCATTTTCTGAAAATAAACGATAGCCTAGATGAAGGGCAAGTAGTCATGTATGAAATGCAATAAAACAACGGATTTTTATAAAAGTCTTGCACTTGAAATGAGCATCTGACAATTTGTTTTTAGCGCAAAAGGTTACAAACCAAAGAATAGATCTAGAAACTTTTGACAAAACAATGAAGCATTTCCGCATGCCTGTTCTTTATTCATACGAATCTTGAAATCCAGTGTAAAAATCAGTCAACAGTACAAAAGACGTCCAACTTGATTCGTGAAGAAACGAATACAGAACCAGTGCAGCTGTGTGGGAAACTCAGCGAGAAGAAACTTTTAAATCCACTGCCGTTGAATGTCGCAATTTCCGGAACCGATGCACTTAACAGTCTGACATTTACGATGCAATTCTGAAAGGCAATTAAGTATTTCACTTTCCGGGCCAAAAATGCTCGTATCCTTTCCCTTTAATTAAGAGCGTGGCGCCTTTTCCTTTCTTCCACCGCCAACCAAAGAAAAGCCACACTTTTCCCTTTGAATACTTAACTAAATATGCGGGCTAATTGTTCCGTAACGACCTACTAATGAAAATGTGATTAAAGCGCAGGTGTAGCGGAGCATTCTTATCGTCTGCGAACGACCCTCCCTCCCCTTTCTTTTCATCTGCTTCTCCTCCTCCCCCCTTCCGCGAAGAACAAGTGAGAAATCAGCCGAAGTGGACACCTCTTTCAAGAGTGAAGGAGAAAGATTTTTCGTACGGGGCTAATGGAAAGTGACACGGAAAAGTTTAACTAGTTAGCCCGAGAAAAACTTCCATAATTGGAGAACCATTTACCTTTATATACATCGCCAAAAGTAGCTGCTCTTTATCCCTCTAATATTAAATGGAAGTCCCTTTCGTTAATCTCATTTGAAAAATATGGATTGATTAAAAGCACACACACACAATCAAGCCCGTTTTTCGGATATATGAATTGTAGATTCCCTTTCCTTGCAAATTTATTGAAAAAAGGCGTCATCCCGATATTAAATATATGACTTGTTATGTATCTCAGCGTTGTTTAATATCCTATTAAAAAGCATGAGGTGGTGGTTGTTGGTTGAGGTATATACCCCCGAGTACCCGAAGGCAGAAAAACATGAGGTGATCGAGAGATATGGAAATATTAATTATTTGTCAACTTCAAATGTATGTCATTATTTGACAATTTCAAATAATACTAACTAGAAACAGGGAAAAGTACTGAAATGGCTCTTGTGTGAGCAGCTCTGCCATTAAAAATATTTTTTGTTCCTTTGTTAAAAATAAATTGTTAAAAAGGGATTTTTTTTGTCATCGAAGAATTTTTATAATATGATTTGTATTACTAGGATATTACTTGATTCAAATTGCAATCATTTGGCACATTTCAATCTTCTGTTCAAATTTCGCAGCAGATAATTAGTTTATTAATAATTTTCTACGTTATATACAACTGTTCAAAACACATTTGTTTTGTAAACAAACAAAAAGTCATGCACTCGTGGGTCAAACCTAATTCTAGTGCCACTATTACCATAAATCTGTCTTTTCTACAAATTTTTATTAAAAAAATCTTGAAACTCAAAACATTGATTGTTGCTCTTTGGAGCAGTTATCTGAAAGGTTTAAACGGAAATAAAGACACGTAGTCACGATATATTTTATGGTTAAATTCTTTGGATCGAAAGTTTCTTAAAATATTTTTGATTCAATATTTGGGATAATTTATTAACTAATTGGACTACCATACATCGGATCATTTAACCATATTTTAATATGTATAGGATAATATTACCCCTTTCTAGTTTTCGGCAAAGGAAATTCCCATTAAAACAATTGATACTGATATTCACCATTTAACTTTTTTTGAAAATAAACCCTTCATAGTATCTGACATAATCTAGCATGTTTGAACAAATATCTAGCTTATTGTGTTTTAGGAAATGAAAAAAATGTAATTTTATTCGATTTTATTTTATATATACATATGTAATCAAAGGAATTTACAAACTATTCTATTCATAAGACATTCTTTAGTGCCTAATAAGTTATTTGAATTTATAAATAAAAAAACCCACAATCTATTGATGGATATCTAATGTTTAAAAATATAGCCACTTCTTCTTGCAGTTAAATATTACTAATTGTCTTTATTTAATATACTTTAGAGCTGAAGTTGATAAATTGGGTGAAAGAACTTGATAGTAAATAGCTCCTATGAAATTCACATCTCCTCTTAGACATTTAATTCAAAAGTACTTGAAACATTTATCACTTTCCAGGCAACTCATTTGGTCTTTGGATCTCTTGAGGAATCTCTGAGGAAGCTCCAACGTTTATTCATTTCTCTGGTGAATCCAAGGACTCGGAAGTGACTTCAAAGGTACCTCTCAACTTTCGGTTGGAGAGATTGTCTTGAAGCCTTTTATCTTTTATAACGTGCCTTTCCTCTCTCGGAATCTGCTGACGAACTCGTTTTCTGAGCCGCTGTTGATAAGGCACGTCCCTCACAACTTTTTGAATTTCGGTACCGAGAAGTCCTTTGTTTTTCAAAAGAGTTTCCTCACATCTTAAATTTCAGCTCTTGTAGGTGAAGTTTCCTTTTACTTTTGAAATGTAAGAATCTCGCTTTAATGTTTCTAGACTTTTATCCATACACAGTTTTTTTTTAAAGATTTATGTTTTTATATATGCCTTCTGTTACAGAACTAGTTGTCTGCAAAAATAAATTCGGTGATATTTCAATATAAATCAAATGCTCCTTCAATTTTAAGATATTTTGTTCAGATATCAATTTGTCTTCCTATCACAAAATTGGTAATTTTCAAAAAGCATAAATAAACTTTTTTTCTTCAAAATTTTAACGAAGATTAACATCAAAGATGATGTTTCAGTATTCAGTGACTATTAATTCTGAATATTTGCGATTGAAAAGCATCGATTTTCAGCAAGTTATAACATTTTACAAACGATAACCATGTTGTCATTACGTTCCTATGATGTCATTTCCTGCGATTTTTTGTTATTTGAAGGGAGGGGGTTAAAAAAATGGGATTTGCTAATGAAACTCTGATAATTTTCCCGCCTATGAAGAAGGCATAGGTGCAAGTCTAATGAGTCAATACTGTGATAGAACATGCAATCCAAAGAATTTTTGAAATAATTGAGAAGTCCGTTTGTTCAACCGCACGATTGGAATGATAGGTAGACGAAATCTGGCTATATTTACCCAAACATAAACTTTGGAAGACCTCACGGTATTTCATGACTAGCCTTTATGTTGGAAAAAAGAAAATATCTAGATACATATCTGAATTAAAAGTTTCAAAATTGAAAAACATGTTTTCAGTAAGTTCTATTATTTGTACTTTTCCTATAAGTAAATTTTAGCTTTGTTCATTAACGAAAAATAATGATACTTTGCATCATTACAAAAAATTATCAAAATTGTAAAGAGTATAGTTGTATTAACGCGCCATTTTAAAACAACACTAGTACTAGGCTTTTCGGACGAATCAAAGTCAGATAACGAGAACGACACATGCTCCGGCACCCCTTTCCAAACTTCATAACTACATAACAAAAATACATCACTACCTATTCAAACCACATAACATCAGTGGGGGGAAGTACAACCTCTAAATATTTAACGTCCGCCAGACCCACTTACGTGACGATTCTTCGGTGAAATCGGGTCTCGAACCGGAAACCCGGAGGCAAAACCATACCTCCAGGCTACCATAGACGTGTTAAGAAGGACAATTCATTGCATTTGTTGAAATTCAATGAAATAATACATCTAATATACGTAAAAAGTTATTTGTATCGTGTTTCTTCGAAATCTGAGATATCCAGTATAAGATAAAAATTCGTATGAATGTTTTACTACAGAAGAATTGAGAAATTCTTCTGAAACGGATGTTATATCAAAAGACGATTCTCCATTTTTATTGACAAAATGAATGGTTTGGGTGTGAATAGAGTCCTGAGAAGAGGCAAGTTTTCATTCTGAACCATAATAAATACCTCATGAAAGGAATCTACCGCTAACTCAAGAACTATCGGGAGAGGGGGAGAGGCATCAGTCACTCGAGTTTTATGACGGCGAGATTGTTTCATTCCAAAAGCCTCTGTTGTTTGGCTATTGCCATTAATTATGGAGAAGTAGAGGATATATTTTGGAAATACTGTTTAGTTCTTTACGACAGAGATGAAACGAAATGTTTTCTCCAGGGAGAAAGCAAGAAAAAAGGCAACTTTTAGGTTGCCTTCATTTTTCATTATATTATATATGAAAAAACAAAGGACTGTCTCCAATCATTCTAAATGAAAAATGTTTAGGAAGAAAAAAATAATTCCTTCTCAAGCTTCTAAATTCTTTAGCAAGTACAATAGTATATTTATTAAAGATGAATTATTTGTCCCGAGTTTAGTATAGTTATATTAACTTCCCATTTTAAAGCAACACCAGGCTTATTTTGGGACTGATCGCGTAATTTTGAACCGAGGTCAGATAATGAGAAGGACATCTCATCTGGTACCCCCTCCCTCAAATTTTTACACCATACCTGTGTGAGAATGTTTGGCCATGACAAATTTACCAAGCATCCGATGAGCTAACTCGATGTTTCTTCTATGGAATCGAATTCTGAACCGAAACCCTTGTGCCCCGGATCCGTGACCTTACAACCAGGCCATTGTGGTTCTACTGGTCCCGAATTCCCAACTAAAGCGGATCTAATTTTTCGGTTCTCCTAAGTGAACAGATTCCCCTACTTTAATTTGCATTACAAAGTAATTTATAGAAGAAAAAAATTTTGAACTTAATGCGACCTTTTATTAGCGTCCTCTTTGAAGATCTAAAATTTGCCAAATGGGTCTGGAGTTCATAAACTCGAAGTTCTTAACCTCCAATCATCATAATAAATGAAGGGTTGTTGGATATGGTATTGAAATTATTTTGAAAGTGGTTGGGTTTTATGAAAATAACTAGCAGCGTCATCAAGCAGATATCAGTTAAGCAGTAATATTATGCAGTATATTTAGATCATTAACAATTTTCGAGAGAGAGAATAAAAAAAGCAGAATTTTACTTTATGTGTTTTCAACAAAATTAAACAAGAATTTTTGCAGAGTGCTATAGCAAAAAGTCAACTAATGCATAATGTTAGTATTTTCTGTGGAAGAAAAATAATTTTCCGAACTTATTGGAAACAGAATTGTATAGTTACCAGTTTAACTGGAGAAATAATGTCAGTCTGCCGACAATTAAATATGGTTCGACAAAGAACTTTTGTGAAGTTACTTTAACTATTTTGGGTCTTAAATATCTTTGACAGCTCTTGAAAATTTGATTCCAATCTTGTCATCGTTTAGCTATAAATGAACTTTCTTCCGAGCAGCGAAGTAAATATGTTTGTGAAATACCCAATGATGGGATTAATAATGACTAAAGCCGAACTTATTTACCGGCTCACTATTTTTGACGAGTATTCTCTTTATGGAAAAAGCACCCTTTTTTTTCGCTATGACCAGTTCATTTGTCAGGAGTATTAATTAATCAGGTAACAATATATATTACGTAGGATTTATAATAAATAATTAATTAATCAGGAATCGCAACTTAGATACGCCAAAGTGGTAAAACATTAACTACTCAATGATATGATTTCAACAACATTGTTTTTAAATCTTAACTGGCTTTTAAAACATGTTCGATAAGAGCAACTCAATCGCATATTTTTTAGAAAAGCATCGTAAACCTTCTGCATCTTCATTCAATATTCTTTTATATAAAAGCAAAGAACTTCGTTCATTTATGTAATAATGAATTTGGCTAATATGTTAACATTTTTTTCTGCTTATTCATTACCTGTTTATAATTGTTCTACAACATAAATTATAACAATGTTTTATTTCCTGAAGAGGACAATGATGTTCCAGTTTTTTCTCATTTTATATTAACATGTCAGTATTCTATTATTACGAAATTTCAGCCGAACTCTAATTACATTTCAACTTAAAAATTAAACATTTTTTCTATATGAATTTGGTTTGGATTTATTGTCCCAAGCTTTGCTTCCTTTGATGCCAGTGGTCCTTTTAAAGAAAAGTATTGATTTTTGATGATGAGGATCACGTGTTCGGAATACTACTCCTGTAAAAATACTGTAAGCATTGAGTTTGAATTCGCAATAAATCATCTACTAGCATTGAAACATTCTCAAAAATTGCAAGGATGTTGGGAGAATAAATTGGGACCACAAGTGTCTTCCACCAAATGCTCCCGTACATCTTTAAAATGTTACCTAAGCTAACGGAACGAAACTAACAACCTTTTATGTGCACTGCCGCTTTTATTGAATTACCATTATGTTATATATATGTAATGATATTTTAAACTCTAATTTCAATTGTAATTAATTCTCTAGGTTTTGTATAGGTTTGGTTCATAGTGGCTTCATTCTGGAATGTTCTAATATTTATCCATTCCTCTTTTTCTATTTAATAAATCAAATAAAGTATTATGACCAGTGGATGGATAATAAATCACTAATATAATTAGATTCTTTTAAAAGAATCCTGCGTTTCTCTTATATAATCAACATAAATTTTATTGTAATAGAATTCCTCTCGGAAATCTACGCGTGTGTGATTTAAGAGAATATCATAGTATGTAAGACCATAGATAAATGTTTCGTCTCTTTTTTACACTTTTTATGCATTTTTGCCTGATTCTACTTATTGTGCAGAACTGCTGGAATAAAACGAAATTAAAAAGTCAACACATGCTTTCTCAGTGTTTTTGGAATACGATTCTGCAACTCGTTTTCAATTGA
>JAOUZG010047888.1:3669266-3716464 GCA_026289955.1 Argiope argentata
ATATATATAGAGGGAGAGTGAGAGCTAATAGTAGGGAAGTGAAAAAAAACAAATAGCAATTATTATAGCTGTAAGATGTAATTTAGATCAAATAACTCTTTTGAAGAGAAGTAACATGCGTGAATATTCGACTTACGAACAAGGGATTTCATTGCTTGATTTTCCCATAAATATGCTGGTATCTTTCAGAATCCTGTTCAGAATTTTCAATACGTGTGTTGTCATGACTTAAAAGGAAAAAAAAGTCACATAAGAAGCCCGATCTATCATTCCCTTTTGTTCCAGCTAAAATTTCATAAGAACTCTCGGCGACACCCCCCCCCCCATGCCTGGCGGATGAAAAATAGTTGTGCCGGGCGCTGGAAGATAATCCTCTCGGGTCTCTTATCACCCCGAATGAAGTTTTCTGCGCAGAAGGCAGAAGCCTCCCTCCGTTGACAAATGCCTTAAAGATCTTTCCCAACTCGAGGAAAAGTTTGCCTCCTTATCATCGTGAATGATTGAGGAATGATATCGCCATTCGGTAAACAACCCCCTCGGCCGGATTAAGGGCGATTCTTCAAGCACCGGATGCATCACTCATGGATCGGTAATTACGTCAGGGAAACGAGAGCCAATGGCACGAGTGACAAAAGTCGCCGAAGGATCACTTTGTCATCGTTTGTCATTACTTCGTGGAGGAGATCCAGTGGCAGGAAAAGATGAAGATGGGAGCGATAAGGATCCGAGTTAACATTGTTGAAATTGATACTGTAACAATGAGGATACATTAGACGCTGCATCCTGGAAACGTAAATAAACCTTAGACTAAAAGGAGAATGTTAAAAGGAAATCTTGGGGTGTCAATATTCTCATGATGCATGGGCAAATATGGATTCGTCTAGTATCTCTTTGTATTAGTTGTTAATATAAGGACAACTTCCAAAATTCAGTCATTTATATTTTTTTCATAAATTACATTTATTACCCAAAGAAAGCTGCTTTATTTATTTAGCATTTTTTTTTGAAAAAGACCAGATCGTTTAATTTTTTTAATTAAAATATTTAATTTCATAATCTTATATCTATCTCCTGGTGGACTCCTCGTAATTGAGGATCAAAAACTGGCATGGTGGTTGGTTTTCAAAACTCTGGTGAATGCAGTTTTGAAAACCAACCTGGCTAATTTCATAGATGATGGGACTTGTACTGTAGTCGATGATCACCCATAGGATTCAACCACAGTTCCCGCAGATGTTGGCGTTGCAGCTGTCCGGTCATTCAGATATTTTTCATGTGCCTTCGGATGGGTTGGAGTAGTTAGTTAAAACCAATTTTAGCTCGGAAAAAAGTGAAACTTATGAAAAATTTGTAAATGTGCGCCAAAATATTTTTTTTAAAAAAAATTGACATTTAATTGGGATTACAAAATTATACATAGTTTAATTCCGAGTAGATTTGTGATGTAAAATAAGGGAAAACAATTTTTAAAAAAATCAGTCTCCTGGAATATTTTAGAATTAAAATTTATATACGTGTGTGTGCGCGCGTTTGCCGTTTAGTTTTTTTTTTAAATATTTCAATTAAAAAAGGTTTTAAAAGAAATTGGACGTATTTATTATTTATAAATGTGAATAAAAAACTTCATGACTCTGAATGAATAATCGGTAAAATTGCCTCTTAGAGTCCACCGACCCCTTAAGTTCTTACTATCGCGGAAGAAACCTGTTATCTTCAAACCACTCCTCAACTATATCAGTGGATTAAAGGGCATTCAGTAACTACCAGCTTCTTTTCGCGCAAACACTGAGAAGCCCTGCAAACATGTATCCTCTGGATCAGTAAATGAAGTCTATTAACTTCTCCTAACAGACTCTAGATAACAGATAATCCAATTTTACGGAGGGCGTTCTTAATCCGATTCCAAAAGGCGTTCTTTTGAAAGGAATCAAATCGCCCTGTCCTCTCGGCACGTGTGATAAACTGTCGGCATTAGGGATTAATCCGAATTCCGCTTAAAGGCGCTGACTTGTCTTTGTATCCGAGGGATATTGATGGGCAAAGGTCCTGGCGAGACGGATTGGTCAACAGAATTAATGACCTCATGGTGGGAGGATGAATTGTCTGACTAAACTAAGCTTTTCGTCTTAAGGAGCTCAGGAAATCCTTTGTTTTAAATCGGGAGAGCATTCTTCTTTTACACTACCGATTACGAAACTGCGTGTTAATCATGCCGCTATCAGAAATCTTACGTTTAAGTGAGAATTACATTCTATCAAAACGTGTTTTTTTTAATCACTCTGTTATTTTTAAAACTTTTGCAATTTATCTGTATAGTGAATGGCATGTAACTACAATCTGCGATATGGTCAATGACATGTTACTACAATATGCGATATGGTCAATGACATGAAGCTGGAGTCCTTTGATAGAATTATTACATTAAATGTCATTTAGCCTTTCCTTCCTTAGAAATTAAGTCGTTAGTAGAAATCAAAATTACAGAATCAGAACATTTTTTTTATCCCTCTATCATTTATAAAAAAAATTCCAATTTATCTCTATGGTAAATGAAACGTATCTACAATCCACTCTATGGTAAATGAAATAAAGCCACGATAAAATTATAAAAGTAAATATCTCTTAAGATTTTCTAATCGTCGTCTTTTGCTATGCTGACGTTACGATTATCTTCAAAGAAAAAAAACATCATTCTATATTGTATGGATGCTTTGTTTTAAAAATTGGTTACCTTAACTTGTAATAATTTCATTATAAACAGAAAAAATACACAAAGCATACTATAGCAGAAAAAGATTTAACTAAAAATATGTGTCATTTAAGTTAAGACTGTTACGATAAAGAACAAGTTTAAGAAACGATATAAATGCTCGAAATGTGACGAACTATCAAGACACCTAAACTAGCGTGTGCAGACAGCCATAGAAGGGTGGTGAGCAGTGACTGATTTAAGTATTTTGCATCCCTAGGTAATGTATTTTATAAGACCCCCATTTTATTTTATTGTTCATTTTATATACCCTCCTTCCACGCATTTTGCAGTATTATTGTTTCATTTTAAGTTGTTTTTTATTTCACAGATTTTGTGAAAACTTTTTTTTATAAATCTACTGTGACTTTCAGAAGCTCAACAAGCCCTTTTGTTCTCAAAATTTCTGAAGCAGATGTCCAATATTTATTATAAGGGAACGTAAAGAAATCATATATAAGCTTTCCTAATTTTCTTGATAAAGCAAAAATATTATTCTAATATCTTATCAAGGGCTGCTGGTATTATTCTAAGCATTAATATTCTAATGTTTTACAATTTATGGATTTTTAATTTTTACAAATTCATTTGACTACTGGGAAAATAGTCAATTTTCACTGACCTATCCGCGGCCATCCCTCACCTAACAGTTCTAGGCGATTGCCTGGCCTGCCAAGTCAGAAATGCTCTGTTAGTGGAAAATGCATTACCGAGAAAAAGTTTTTGAGCAATTGGGGATAACTAATTGGACAAAAGAAGGAATTTGAATAGTTTTATTAACTAAAAGGTACTTAAATTATCTGAAACCTGAATATTACGTCTTTGAACTGCGTTTGTTTCAGAACCAGATATCATTTTATGTTCGTGAGATGACAAAATTGTTTTTGAATTATTATACTTTTGGATGCATCTTCGGAGATAATCGAATTCCTCATTGGGAAAAGTTTTCTCTGTAACAAATGCACCCAGACTAAAAATCCATTCCCTTAGCTTTCTCAGTCTAATTAGATAATTTATTTCTTAAATCAAAAACAGTTATGGTTCTTTTCATAAAATTTTACATATTGTACCAATGTGAGAGAACGAGAAATTATTATTGCTTATTATAAAATTCTTTACTATAAAGAGTTTTTAAATAATTTTTTTCTCTTGTTTATTTGATTTCAGACATAGCATGAAAAGAAACTTAAATTCGATAACCATAAAAAAGGACATCAGAAAGCACGAAAAATTATTCTGGATACCAGAACTCGAGAGTCAATGATCTCTTTTGAGTTTGTATTCTATTTGAAATCGAGCATTATTGAGAAAAACTGGGGTTTTTTTATGTATGGACGAAAAATATATTTTCTTAAGCTAGATGTGAAATGGCTTACATATAAAGAATGAAATATGACGAATCAAAATGCATTTTCGTGGGAACCTTTAAACCTAGTTACCTAGATTTTCATTAAAAGCAAAACTAATTTTAAAGGAAATATTAATTTTTATTCCTTATGAATTAGAAAGAAATATTAAAAAATACAGAAAGCCTTAAATTTCGAAAGTGAACATCAAATATTTAATGAATTTTTATTCCTTTCAAATTAAAATAATAGTTCAAGAAAGCTGTTGACATGTCATTTAAAATTAATGAAAGCTGTTGTTTTATTTCAAAAACTGAATATTCTTTTGCATTTTAATTATTAAAAAGGTCGATTCCTTTTGTTTTGAAAATTCCTTAATAGATTAAATTCAATAAATTATATTAAATTGAAACTTTAATCTTTAAAAAAAAATCGATAAATACGACCAACGTATTTGATGGTTTCGGTATTAAGCAAACTGTACTTCAGGTGAACATTACTACGCATTAATTAAAAATGGAAGTCTTTATTCTTCCAATTACAATTCTTCCTTCTTGAGATAATAAAATTCAGTTCCAAAATAGAGCGCATTTATCCCATTTTCTCGTTAAGCAAGGAACAGAAGCCCCCAAACTTACTTAAAACTTAACGATTTTTATTTGGCATTCATTCCACGAATTTCCATCTGTCGGCTTTATTATTAATCTCCGAATAAGCACCTAGCATCGAATCCAACTTTTCGAGACGGAAATGAGTTTCCAAAGGCGATTATGAATTCCCACACGGGCTATTAAGAATCGGTCCCGCTCATTACCCGAAAGAAAGATGACGATGCAATACAAACATCGAATCGATACGCTTTCGGTCCTCTTTTATTACTCGATTCGAGTAAACCCTTTCGCGTAACGAATCCGATTGAGGAGTTCCATTCCTGCGGAGGGTTGTAGGGGGCAACTTCTTGCGGATCACGAAAGCTTGCGTGAGGGGCCTCGAGTAGACCTAAAGTCACTCACGCAAACTAAGTTGGGGAAAGCCTCTCGCACGGCTAAGCGATATATCGATATTTTTAGAAATTCCTCATTGAGTTTATTACAGAAGCGAAGTAAGACTTAAAGATTTTGCGAGACAGTTATGCGTTTTGTAGCGATCATAAACCACCTAAAATAGAGTTACTTTCGAAAGCACTTTATTTCTAGCGATTGAGATTCCGTTACAAAGAGAGTTATCATAGATTTAAAGAATTACGAATAGGGTAATTGCTAAAGTAGAAAGGTTTCAGTTGCAATTCAGTAGGTATGTTTTTATTCATGACATTTCACTGGAAATGATAACACTCAAATCAGTCTATTTCAATTTTTTTTTTGATTATATGACTTGTTAAAGTCTATTCCTACATAAGTAAAAAAAGTGTTATTTTAGTCACTGTTTATAAAATAATTACAATTAAAATAAATAAGTTATAAAAAAAACTATTCATTTTCTCTAGAGATGAGCTCGCACTCGTCCCCTTCAAGCGAAAAATACTGAAATCTTTGCATTTTGCAGATTGAGCTATTGCCTGTTCATTTCAATTTCATGGAAATCATTTGAATATTGCACAAAAGCAAAGAAAAATAATATGATATTTGTTTTTATTTCATTGCTCCCCCAGTTTCTTTCAATTTATGAAAATAAATACAGCAAAAGCTACAAAATCATACAATTTAAAAAATATGGATGGAAATTCTGCACCATCTGAAAATTCTTTCATCTACCCCCCGCCCCTAAAAAGATTTTTTTATAAGGGTAAAAAATATATTTAATTGAAGTTAATTATTTACAAAACTTAAGATCCTTATTGAATCTCATGTTCAAAAGTTTTCTTAATGGGTTTTTGAATTAAAAGATCAACATTCAGAATAAACGAAAAATTAAACTCTAAGAAATTATTTCATAAATAGCTCTTTCAATGATAAATTCAATTATCTTGTCAATGCAGATATTCAGTTATTTCATTTTACCTTTAACGGCGTAATATTTTTGGTTAGGTATTCGTATCGAATATCAAACTAAACCATCCCGTCAATATATTTTCGTGTTTGCATACATAAAACTACTTCTACGTATCTTAAAGAACCATAAAAAACTTGCTATTTTGTAGAGAGCAATTTCTTATAGTATAAGCAATTGCACTTGATAGTTTCTTTTTACCATACGGCTCACCGCTACTCGTATTAAACAATTTAATGCGTCGTTTACAAAAGAGACAGATTAAAACTGCAAACGATACAAACATATAAATCAATCGAAAAAGAGTCGCAATTTATTACATTATTGCGGTAAAAAGATAAATTTAAACTCACAAATTTAAGAATTTATAGCGCTTAAAAATCAAAAAAGAAATTGAACTACGTAAACAAATTTAAATTATAAAATTATTAAAAAAAGAAATGGAGAGTCCCAAATATAATTGATGCCGTTCATTTTGTGATCTGAACTCACCAAACACTTTTTAAACACACTAAAAGATGAAGAGTTTTTCGTCGTAAAGTTCCTCATTTAAAAATGATTTCCGAGGGCAAAGGTTATGAATAAGCAAACTTCCGCCAAATTTGTGTATGTTACCTGGAATCGCGTAAGACATGTTTGTGATAAAACCTGATTGGAAATCGATAACTTTAATAAAAAAAAAATCGAACATTTTGCCAGTGGTTAGTGCAGGCGTCAGAGACTTTAAAAATGTAGGCGAAGAATATTTCGTTTCGAAATTGCTCAATTCCTTATTAATAAATTAAATACAGAAAGAAATTTGTGTAGCATCTCATTTTAAATATAATAATTTAGAAATGATCAAAAGTAAATATCATTTCTTCAATGTATTTTAATTAAATGAGTAGTTTCAATTATAGTGTTTTTGTAGTCTGTTGTTTTGATAACGATAACAAATTTATTGTAGCATGAAATTGAAGTCAGATTAACAATTTTGGAAAAAGGAAACTTCTCAAAAAACTTGAATCAAAAATAAATTACCTTTTTTTGAGTAGTATTAATAAGAAACATGGAACATAAGTAATACAATCATAATGGAAAGAGCTAAAAAAAGTCTCGTGTTCTTGCGTAAGTTCGTTATCGCGTGATAGGAAAATTTGAATTACTGATTAGTATGCATTATTCAAAGCGTTTTCTCCTCGGAATATTTTCTGAGACATTATGCAAAACCTTCATTGTATTCAAAAGATCAACATATTTCATTCAAAACCGCACGAAAGCAGAGGTTTGTGCCCGTACTTTAAATTTTTGAGTGGTTTCTTTTTATTTCCTTAGTTTGGATAATGTGATTTTGATACTCTAAAAATAATAACATACTTTCATTTACACACGTGTGTATACAGTTGTAATAAATTCTTTTATTTGTAATAAAGAAACTTTGAAAATATATTCAGTCACTGAAATGTGGGGAAGCGACTAGAATGTAAGTCGAAAGATTGCATCCATGAATTCATTGCTCCCCACAACGGAACATCATTTTGGGCACTATAAATTTTAAGAAACCAAAATTTTCGTTGCTATATTTCAAAGTAATGAAAATTATTTTACAACATAATTTTACTTTATTTATTTGACCTTCAATAAAAGAAAATGAAATAAAAAAAGTATTATAAAACTTCCAGGTGGTTAAAAGCATTTTCAATGTCACATTTTACAATAATAATTCAGCAACATTTTGAAGAAAAGTGATTGATTGTTAAAAATCAAATTATGAAACTAGTATAGAAATTAATTCTTTAAAAAAATTATATTATCAAAAATCGTTGCAAAATGTTATATTTAATGCTGAATTTTCTTTAATTAACCAATTAGCTGGAAGAGCAAAGAAGCATGATGGGTTTATTTTTATATTGCAGAACATTCTCACAATGAAAATCACTTGTTGAAATAAATTAAAATTTTTATTATATATATTTTTTAATATTTTAATTATTTGATAGTAAAATATTTAGTGACAAATTATATTTTGCCATCCAGGTATTTTTTTAACTTGTTGTTTATGATGTTTAAAAGTTAGCAATTGAAATCAAAAGTTATAGTCAACAAAAATATGAAGACTCGGTAATTATTTTGCAAAATTTATTATTAGCAGTATTATTTTATTATTTTGCTATTATTTATTATTTTATTATTATTTTAAAAGTTCATTTTAGAAACACGCGACAAAAAAATCATACATTTAAAAATCACTTCATTCGTTTATTATTATTAAACAATACGTTAGCTTGTTAAAAATAAAAGAGCAGAAAACTTGAAAGATTATTAATTGCGTTTTCGAATCTAAATAATAATATTCCCAGTAATTAGCAGATAAACTTCGTTCAATTTATTAAAAATTCTTGTTTGTGATGTACATCAACGAACTTTTAAAAATTAAAGGCATTGGAATTATAGTTAAAAAAATAAACCATTCTTCTTTTATAAATTTCTGACAATTCTAACTAGAATAATAAGAAGTATGAGGTCGATCCGCGCAAATCTTTTTATTGGATAAATTTTTTTCTTTCTTTTACAGAACAAGATTCAATAGCAATATTTATAAACGGAAAATTTTCACCAAATCAGCATTTTTTCTTTATTTCGTATTATGCATATACATTAAAATAAAGAAACGCCATGCTTTCCATAACAAAAATGCTCAGCCACGGAAGTTTGTGTACATTCTCTGTTTCTTCTATCTGGCTTCGTCGGAAATTTAAAATGATGAAATATAGAGGGAGACATATTTACTCTCTTTTACCGAGTGTTTTCCGCATTCCTGCTGGCGTCAGCATTTCGCGGGCAAATCTTTCTTTCCCCGGGCGATCCGCCGCCTAATACGCGATGATGAGCCGCATCTGCGGCGGCTCAAGATCTCCGCATTCAATGGAGAGCGGCTCTGCGGGGAGA
This sequence comes from Argiope argentata, assembly GCA_026289955.1. Classification (NCBI taxonomy): domain Eukaryota; kingdom Metazoa; phylum Arthropoda; class Arachnida; order Araneae; family Araneidae; genus Argiope; species Argiope argentata. Next base: position 3,678,279 of record JAOUZG010047888.1, read on the forward strand.
ATAAATTTCCATTTAAAACGAGTCCGGACAGAGGGGTCCTGATGGAATATTTACGGCCGAATTCTTTCTTTTCACTCGCCAAGCAAGTTTTGTTCAACTTGAGGTCTCACCAAAGAATCATTAAAATTTACCTGTTTACCAAAACAACTTTCCTCAGCTGCTAAAAAAGCCGGATAAAACTTATTGACAAAACTTATTAAATCTCATCTTCATATAAATAGGAGGCAATATTTCTACGCATGTATACTTGAATGTTAAGAATCAGTATATGAATGTCCCGCATCCTCCGAATTTCCCACACTTGTTAAATAAAGCACGAGGAAGAATAGTGCGACTTTTTTCAAAAGTACGAAAATTATTTAAATATTTAATTGGTTAGAAATTTACAAAACCTTTGCCCCAGTTGTCTTTGGGCTATTCAATATTTTTCTTCTTCTATTATAATATAATTTTTATTTATCTTTGCCTCAGACAGATATAATGTCCAAAATGTTTTTTTTTTCTGGAATCAAAGGCCTCAAATAAATTCTCCCAACATTCGATTCGAGCTCGATATTTTTCTAACGATTCCAATATTTTCTTTATATTTCATGTAGGAGAAAATAAAAATAAAGCGTTTTTTTTAAAAAATCCGATAAGAACGCGAATCTCAGAGGAACCTATATTCGTAAGGAATTCATAACTTAAGAAGCACAATGTGCGAAAATAAATTTTAAACCTGTGCATTAAAGGATAATTATTATTCAACAACTTTCTTTATTTGTAAAAAAAGAAATTTTTCACTGAAAAGACAATTTAAATACCCATCTAAAACCACTAATTTCCTTTTAAAATACTGATATATCAGGACCATAATAAATAAAGATTAAAATATAATCTGCTATGCATATTTTAATGTGATATGTCAGAACATAATTCTTTGAACGGCCAAGCACCACGTGCTCGTGCAAGTTAGATGATAATTTTATTCATTTTAATCGTTTCATTGAATGGGTCACTTTAGATCCAAAAAAAAAAAAAACTTTACATCGCATTGATTTTTTTAAAAAAATATCCCATTTCCTATTTATTTCATTTTGTATAATCACGTGCTCAAAATTAATTTTTCTCGGTTTTATTTGCTGTAGTCCTTAATTTAGTTTTTTAAATCAGAGCTTTTGCGATGGTAACGCGTTACTAAAAGCTGATTTTTTGAAATAATAAAATGTTTATTTTTCGCCTACGAATTTTTGTAGACGCCAAAAACTTCATCCCAAAAACAACATCCTGTTCTGACATAATAAGTGAAATACTGTAACATGGTTAACAGAAAATTAAAAAAAATATTTACCATGAATATTAAATGAATTCATATGAAAAAAAAATATTCAGAATTCTGAATCATCTCTCCAATCTGTCATTCGTATCGCATATTTTAAATGCACATTTCATGTCAAATGCAATTTTCTAAATAGAATACTCTGAAATTAAGATCTTTAACTAAAGTTATGTCTATTATAATCAATATCAATTTCATTTAATTAGAAGAATCCCATTTGATTAAAATTTAGCTTAGCGTTCCTTTTACAACAAACATTAAATATCGAACTTTAATTCACATCGACAAGAGTTAAAATGACGCAAACTCGAAGGAATTATAATTGGACACTTCTGAAAAATATTCAGCGAGAAAACTGAACTGAGCTGCTGCTCTTCGCTTTGAGAGAGGCAGCATCAAAAATACACAATTCATGTGAGAGACTTTGTGTTGCCAAAGCATAATAGCTTAATCAAATTAACATACATATCTCAACTGCGGAGAAATCGAATAATCTTTCAAATAAGACTGCTAACGAACTTAACTGAATTTATCACCATGCGCTGAAGAGTGCTTTTAAGCTAAGTAAATAGTTTATTAATTAAATGTATGTCGCAGTTCGGCATTCAAGTGGATACAGTCAGGGAATTATCACAAATAAATGAAGCGGTGGATGCATTTTTGAGCTGCTTGGAAGATGACGCTTTTGAAAGATGGATCTTAAGAATTCTCTGAAGGAACTTTATTTCCTTTTTTATCATTATTTTCATTTTATCACTAGATTAACAATGCATCAATGCAATTTACCTGTTTTTTTATTTTACCTTTTAGTTACGTGTTTTCTTCCTTTTTATAGAAAAAAATCTAATTTGAAATTATTGTTCCAAAAATTATTAAGCCGATTATAATAACGTGATTACGTACTTTGAATTCGCCCTTATGTATTATCAATTATTAACAGAAATTATAAAGATTTTGGAATAGCAACACTGTTATAGTTAAACCTTTACATAATTTATATTAAAAATTAATTAGCATTTTATATAATATGTAAGTGTTGAAGTGTTGCTATTTCTTAATATGAAATGCAATCGATAGATTTATCAAATTATATATAAAATGTAAAACAAAATATAAAAAATATTGTTACATAATTCCTTAAAAAATAGAATTCTGAAATATAGACGTTGGTAATTGGTGTTGGAAATATCTCTAAAAATGTCTTGAGTATTTCATGATAACTCAATAAAAAGTCTAAAAGTCTCTTAAAATAAGTCTAATTTAAAGAAATATTTGAATAAAATCACTTCCAATTAGCGTTGTCATATTTCTAATTGACCTAGGAAGTATAATGTTGTAAAAAATGGATAAAGTAACTATGCTTTGGAAATATGCGTTTTAAAACTATTAAAGCTAAAATTTATAATATAAAGAGTAGTAATATATTTTTTTAATTTTAAATTTTTGTTATGGTTTCATGGTTTAGATCCAGATGTTATTTGAAAGCTATTATTTTATTGTTATTTCGTACTGAAATAGCAAAAAAATTATTAATATTAAAATTAAAAAACCCGGATATTTCGATACATAATATTAATTCTGATTTGAAAACATGTTTCAAAGTTAGAAAACGTTATGATTTTTTGTTTTCTGGAAAGAATAAGGAAGATAATAATCCAAGATTTATTATTTTTTCTTCTTTATTTTAATTAAAAAAATCTTTAACTAAAACTTATTATTATGAAAATGATAAGGCAAAAAAAGAGAAAATATTGTTAACTTTGATTAGATCAGAAAACTTCTAGGTTTCAATCTTTGATTGTGATATTGGCAACATCTGAACGAACTTTTTTTCATCATCTTTACCCGTGAATTATTCTATTCTCTTTTTCTTTCTTTAATAATAAATTAAATATTTCAAAAGCAATGATCAGATGAAGCAAGAGAATAGATATGCGCAGGAGAGTTAGTGACCTAAAACTTTGAAGGAAGAAAAATTACTAAGATTTAGTAATACAGATATTGTATAATCTTGTAAACAGCCGAAAGTGACTGCTGTCTCTAAAGAAGATATTAATATTTTCCACCAATTACAAGACACCTAAAATGGTTTTATATAAATAATTTATCCTAAACATTTGACAATTTCCGATAATACTCTATCCGAATAGATGAATTTGTTTCGAAGCAGATATTATTACACTGCCTGAAACTGCGAAAAAAGTTATACCCATAAACATGTATTTTCTGAGACATTGTCGAGAATCACCGGTGTATCAATTGTATAGAGAAATATAACGAGCGGCTGAAGTTGGATATTTCATGCCTCAATAATGAATAAATACGTTTCCCAAGCAAACATCTTTAAAAACGTTAGAGAAATCAAACTTTGCGTTATGCAAAATTTGTTGCGTTTTTAAGACCATTTTGATGCTTTATTATTTTTATGAATTGAATGAAAGAGCGACTTCGGAAGCGAGAAAACGCGATTTGTATTCAACGTTCGATGCGCAGAATTTTAATGAAACATCGGAAAATTCTTAACGAAGCGGATACACAATAAACTTATGTAAATGCATAATCTTTGAATCGGAATACGGAACGCAAATTTCTTTGTATCATTAAAATGATCTTTAATATCTTGAAAAGAGAATGTTCGGAAAATTTCTCTTTCTGCGACAAAAAGATAGCTCTGTTTCAAAAGACAGGGGAGAGGAAATTGTTCTTTTATGTAATGAACTGACGATTCTCTACTGTAACACCGGCCGAGACTTTCGAATATACTTTTTTTTCCCATGGAAATATTTGTTGTATAAAATCTTTAATAAGATTAAATCGGGGATCTTTTGTGATGGTTGGCATAAACGTGAAATTTTTGAACATAAAGCGTGACTAGACGCTGGGGAAAAGAAGCCGATGTATTATTTCGATATTTTAAATATAAGATATGTAGCTTTTGGCATTCGATTTGCAGGAATATTTTCGTTTTGAAAATAAGGCGCGAAAATCTGATGCGTTCTTTGCATTTCACTTTAACAATTTGTTGTACCTAGGAATCTTTTCCCGTTACGGATTTTCCTATTATTTTCTTTGGAAGTATATATGTTTAGCATTAAAGCAAAAAAAAAAAAAGAAAATTCTTTCTGAAAAACTCAGATATTGGACGATGCCAGTTAATGTTAGAAACGCTCGTTATTTTATATTTCACTCTTAGAATTTAATTCTTATAATAATGTTCACGTTCCCTTTAAACACTGTAAGAACAGAAATAATTCAATTAAAGTTAAAAATTAGAAATATTAGGTTTAAATTATTGCTTTAACTGTTAGAAATACAAATAGAGTTAATGGGAGAAAGGTAAGCAATATATTGTTTAGTTGAACAGTTTATTACGCATTTATGCACCAGTAATTAATTTATGATTACAATTTAATTTGGATTATTGAATCACGCTTTAGTCGATACTTTATTTGTTTCATGAAATATTTCAGAAATTTAGGGAAACTATTATATGTTTGGCGATGGTTTACACATTCTATATTCGATTATTGAATCGAATAAAATAGCTAGGTATGGAATCATTGTAGGAAAATAAATGCTTGTAAGAATATTTTAGATGCATATTATTTAGTTTTTTTTATGATTATATACTTCTAGATTCGTTTTCATTTTGGTATTAATTAAAAGTTACAGAGAAAAAAGTTTAAATTTATCTTATATAAAACAAAATAATACATTTTAAAGATTTTGAAGAATTTATAAGAAATTCCACAATACAAATAGGAATATTTAATAAAAACTGCCCCTATTAATTACAATAATTAAAACCATTTAGATATATATTAATTCCTCTTTCTTTCCGATGAGACACATCTCTAGATACTATTCGGACTTTTTGACTGTAATTAAAAGATTTACAACAAAATATGTTTGAATTTGTAAATATGTAAAATAAAATACATTTGAATATTCTGTTCAAGAAAACTTTGTGCAATGCAAATATAAATTATATTTGATAGAGAAGAATACATTTGAATGAATATTCTAAAGAATTTAGAAAATTTCTTGCAATGAAAATATAAATATTTCTTAGTAAAATCCATCTTTATTAATTGCTGTAGTTAAAACTTAAATCAATTTTTTCAGAAAAAAATGCATTTATAAGCTTCTATTAGTTTTTGACTGTTTCTAAAGATAAAATTTGAAGTTACATTTTATAATTTCGAGAAGAAATAGCATTCAATCTTTTAATTATTCCCCACAGATTCGCAAATCAGGCTTTTATAATGTTGTATTTAATAAACAATAGGCTTTTTGAAAATTATTTGGAATTCTCGCAAGCGTCTTTACATAGTTTTTAAAAATCAGCTCTTCACTTTATGCAAAAGGAAATTCAAACAATTACAATACATTAAAAAATTAAAGCAAATAATTAAGCAGCGATATAATTGAAAATTGAGACTATTTATTTAAACGCTTCCCAGCATACGATCCGGCGCCTTTCATCAGTTTCAAAAAATTGTTCGATAATTTGATTCATCAAATAGCTAAACTAATTAAAATAATCTGTTTGAAAATGACTAAGGCTTATTTTACTTTAAACTTCTATATCACCGACGAGACGGATTTTGAAATTTTGGACTGGATTGTGATACATTTAAAAGACCCAATATTCGGCTAAATTAAAAATAAGTAAATTTTGAACAACTTAGAAAATGCTTATTTTAAATTGTTTTATATACTTTTAAATAAATATACAATTGCTTAGAAAATAATTTGATTTCTTAGTAATGAAAACTAATTTGAAAGAAAATCGACGGTATGATTCAGAGAAATGAAACAAATCAATTCAAAAAATATATAGATAATCATCCGCGTGTGTCAGAATGGGTTTTTTTCAACGCAATAAAAAACTGGGCGTTGGCGATTTTCCAAAAATCGCTTTGCTGAGAGGTACATTCTCTAAATACTGATTCACAGATATGTTTAATCTAAGCATAACTAATAGATTAGTGAGATGAAATAATATATTCGTGGATATTACAGATAATTTATTGGTTAAATTTAAAATTTTATATATAAAAATGTAGAAAAATAACTTTTAAATCAAATTATTTCAAATTTTCAAGTATCAAAATTTTGAGGTAATTTTATATAAAAAAGATTAAAACATATGCATTATAGAAAATTGCAGCTGAATAACAATTAATTCCACTTTTTCTATTAAAACTTCGAACAGTAAGTATTTTTAAGAGAAGTTTCGGTTTATCACGCATATAAAGAAAGAGGTTAAGTTTAAGAATCCAAATATAAAAATATCGAATTCAAATGTTGAAATCGCTATTCTTTGTTTATTAGTTCATCAAAACGTTGTATTTTTCAATTTCTTGACTTCTGCTTGACTTTTTTTATGCAATAGATTTTATATAAGTAAATAAGCGAGAATAAATATAGAAACAAACATAGATAAGATTTTACACATCAAAAAATTGCCATAGGATTTTAAAAGAAAAGTTTTTTTACATTTAAAACTTAGACTAACTATTATTTTTTTAAGTTGCCTTTCTTTTAGATTTTTATAAAAGTTTTTTTAATTTGCTCTTAGAAGTCATTGATGTGCAAAGATTGTCGCAAAAATAAGATTCAGCACTAAATGGAATGCATGTTTTTTATTGCAAAATGGCTAACAGCCCAAAAGTTTTTAATGAAAAAGTGCTTTCTGACTTTTAAAGAGTATTTTAACTTTGCGCCTTAGGAACAAATCCTGTTTGACCTTTACTTAAATTTAGGTCACACGAGCGCAAACCTCGGATCTTTTTTTGCATATCATTACGATAAATTGAAGCTTAAGGAAGGAAATGATGAGCAGTTTTTTCATCTTACTTTCAAATATAATTAAATTTTTCTATAGAAAGATCCACAAAATCTGCTGTAAAACAAAGTAAATTAAAGCCAAGCGCTCCGACGCGTTTTCTTGGTGCAGTGCGCAGAAAGACGAGCACCCAACATTTTCGGTTTCTACGCATACAACTTTTAAGCAAATCGTAAAACCTGTTCAAAATAATAAACAAATCTCTCGAAATGCCTTTTAATAAGTAATATGGAAATCGTATCCCCCTAATAAAATTTATAAAAATTCTAGATTAAAACGATTTCGAATTCCCAAGTAAAGAAAAGAAAAAGTTGACGGAAAAGTTTGGGAAAGTTGCGCGTCGTCCGGTTCCCGAAGTTCCCGCTGTGCTCCTCCCTCAAGGAAAGTGGGTCAGTAAAAGAAAGCCAGGAGAGGAAAGATAGTGAGGTGCTTACCTTGGGGGGTGGTGCAAACTAAATCACCGACGGGGGAAGTGGAGGGGGGGACAGTCAGACGGACGCACTCCTTGGGGGCTGGCTAGCTGAGGCACACTCGGATTCTCTTCTGCTCCGGGTTTTCTCGCCGAACCCCTTTTGACGAACCTCCCGAGAAGAGCGCGCAGCCTGTGCCCGATAGGGTTGCCCTCGCGGCCCCGGAAAACTATCGCCAAACGCTCCCAACTCCCGATCATTAGCGCCCGGATTTGGCGAGTTTTAGATCGTCATGTAAATAAATCGGAATACAAGCCTCCTCTTTTAAGAGACATTTTCTATTTTATTTAAATTTTAATTGATTGGCGAGTTCCATGGCATACTTGCAGCCTTTTTGACTATCTCTATAGGAATTTTAGAATTCATTCTGTTGAGCAGGAACGCTTTTATTTGCTAAATAATATTATCCCAGCAGTTGGCGTAGATTTAAGTCCAAATTTGAAACTTTTTGCTATAAGAATGTGAATGAATATTATTCATTAATAGGATGCTGTTTACAGTCATCAACGTCCGGTATGTGTAAGAAGCAGAAACAATTTAGGGCAGTGATGCCTTCTAGTCAGAAAAGTTGAGATGGATTTAAACGAGCAAATGTTGAAATGTAAGTAAGACGCAATTTATATTTAACGCATTTATTTTTATATTTAACGATTAATTTATATAAAATTAATAATGACACTAATAACATTAACTAATGACACTAACTAATAAAAACTAATAATTTAGCTCGATGCTAGTTTAGCCTTCGATTGAAACAATTTCGACCTTTTATATAAACATTTTTTTTATTTCAAATGAAACATTTACTATGCTGCCTCGAAACTTAATTTTCATAATTGTGTTTCAGTGCAGCTTCTGTCAAATACTGCCATCTGGGAAAGTGAAACTATATATTTCCTTAATCAAGCTCATATCATCAGATATTGAAAAAAGCATAAATTATTAAAAACAACATAGAAAACCATTTCGAAAGCTGAAATTTGTTTTATTTTCTCAAATTTAAAAAATAGAGGAAATTCAAAAATACCCCCCTGGGAGCATTTCTCTGATGATTTCTTCATGAATTGAATGAACGATACCCCGCCCCCTAAAAAAATATTTAACCAACCGCGACTCTTTATCAGTTCAATGAATATTAATGTCCATGTCTCAGATTATGCAAAAGATATTTGGATGGGTATACGAAGAATATAGCAAGCAAATTTATCCATATATGTAATTGTCTGAAATTTGCCAAGCAAATTTCTGTAACCTTTTTTTCAGATTACTATATGAAATAGCGCAAAAGAAATGAAAAAATAATAAAACATCAATGAAAATTAATTAGGAACCACGAGATAATTATGGACAATCTGCTAAAGTGAGTCAGCAATTACTTTTTTTAGGTATGAAATAGAGTTAAAAATATGTATGATAAATTCTTTTAATCCAGGTTTTTAAAATTAAATTATTTTAGACATGTTAATTTTTTTAAAAATAAATCCACTTAACTATCACACAAAACTTAAATTCTAAAAATTATAATCTTCATTACATGAAAGCAAATCTGCCTATTCCATTGGCATCACCAGTTCAACAAAGTTGTTGATGCTAGCAAAAGTGAAGGAAATTCTCTCTTCGCATTATTTAACATTACGTTCACAGCGTTTATCAAATATGTATTAGTTGATAAAATATGTATGCTAATTGGTGTATTTGCCAATTAGATGTATTAATTGCTAATTTGTGCTACAAAGTTCCTTATATTAGCAAAATTTTATGAAATTTGGAGAGGGACGCTGAAAAAAAAATTAAGTTGTTTAATTGTTTATTCAATATCGGTTCAATCAGTCATATAGAGCAAAATATTCTTATATTCTAAAGAAAAATGCTTTTCTTTTGCGACCAAAACTCCCGAAGTTATGACACTTGGTTAATCAATATTTGAAACAGTTTTAGATCATTTCAAAGTTGCCTCACTTTCCTTTTGCGAACAGTCACTTTTTAATTCTTTTCATTTCTTGTAAAATATAAATTTAAAACGCAAAATAAAATCGCTATTTGATTTCCAACGAAATTATCTTTGTTGTTTCTGTTCAGTTTTATTTTGTAAATAATCAAAGGAAAAATGTTTATTAAGTGCAATAAAATATATTAACAGAGCAGCTTTTCTTAATATAATAATAATGAATTTGAGCAAAATTTTTCAAGTAGGGCTTAAATGTTTGCTAAGAGGATCGAAAAAGTTGTAAAATAAAATTATGGAAATTTTCGTTACACCATCTAACATTACCGTTATGCAAGTTTTGTTGTTTTAAAAGGGAAGGGTTCTCCAAATATTTAAAAAAAATGTTTATATTTTAAAGTTGTATGTTTTAATAAAGAATTTTGTAAAATTTAATTTACTAAACATTTTTACTATCCACAAAAAAGATTTATTAATACCTAAATTTTTGATAAACATTGCTGGATGCTTTTTTCGCAAAAAATTGATTAATAAGTTGTTAAATTAAAATTTGCTTTTATCATTATTTTAGATAAGAGGAAATTAAACTTTGCTATTGTTTTCAAAAGATTATAGGCAGAAAATTGAGTATGAAGGCATTAAATTAAATTGTTTTTATATTTTCTTCTTAAAGAAAATCAATTATTAACTTCAATTGTTCTTTGCAGCAAACCTCTTTTTAAAATGCATTTTTTATATCTAAAATGTGTTCTCAAAAATGTGAATCACAACGTCAAAGATGAATTGTATTTTATTAAGGGAAAGTAATTAGTATTTTAAATTGGAATTGCTTGATTTCAATTAATAAATCGTGAACATTAAGTATTTCGGAGTTTTTTTTATACAATACATAATTATTTTTCTTCGTCGATGAAAATTACCTTTTCGTTTTTAAAAGATGTATACAAATTATAGGTTGTTGTATGTTTAGGTACTTTTAAAACACGCTGGTACTAAAACTAACTAAACACTAAATGAATCGCAACTTTGAAGCATTTATTCTCTCCGATTCTTATCCAATATTCTTAAATTTAAAAAAAAGTAATATAAAAACAATTTTTTAAAATCAATTAGTACTTTGGATATTAGAAAAAATTTAGGAAGTTAGATTTTTTTTATTTTAGTTACTTTTTATTAAATAATAAAAACTGTTGTTCTCATGTTTCGCTTTACAACGGAAGGGGAGATGCAGTAGCTTCTGAGGCCGTGGACCCCTGAGCACCAGTGTAACGATCACCTTCGATTCAGTTCCCCCAGTGGTATAACTCCCAACATGGAGAACTTTGCGACCAGATTCGAACTCGCAGCACAGATGTGAATCCAAAGCCCTACCAACCAGACTATCCCGATCTAACAATTACAACTATTATAAAGGCGAAGAAATTAGTTTTTAATTATTTAATAAAAATTAATGAAGTAATATTTAAAAAAAACTGCATTAACATTCCATGTTACGCACAAGATTAAAAAAAAATTAACTTGAACTTGATTGGATGATTAAAAAGTATTTTACTAATGGTTGTATATTTTATATATATATATATATATATATATATATATATATATATATATAGGGAGAATGTGAGCTAATAGTAAGAATTGAAGAAACTGTTCGACTGCATTCTTCTTAAAATGGACAGTTTTAAATTGATATCAGAATTCTCCCAAATTTATTTCATATAAAAATAGGGAGAAAATCGCGTTTCGATTTCGTTGCAAGCTTTGAAATAGAAATATATGTTTCAACAGTTAATTCATACTTTAACGAAGGCTCCATTAAAAAGAAATCCGCTTTTTCGTACCATTTAGAATTTAGTTAATAGTAAATAAGATTTAATAATGGATAAACCAGGTATGCAATTTAAGATAAATAGAAGTCTTTCCAATGAATTCAATATTCTGCGATTATTTTCCTTCTTGAATGAGTGCGAAAGAAAAATACATCTGTTTAATATTCATTTAATTTAGTCTTCTTTAATTTAAATATTTTCAAAAGGAGTTGTTTTCTATAAACTTGCATCTAATTTAATTAATCCAAGTGATAGTTTTTAAAAAGAATAAGAAACTTCGTCATTCTGAATGTTAGCAAACTGATGAGGGCGATATCATAGCAGGTGTATCTTTAATATATTACTTCATACCAAAGAGAATGGTTTCCCATTCATAAATTTAACGAAACAATCTCTGTAATGCAGATCTTTAATGGAACCGGGACTCAGTTCCAGAGCTGAATTCGAACTCTTAAAACATAATACCTCTTTCATTGAATAAATGCTCTATTGGAAGATAATGGTTTATTCTCATACAGATTTTAAACATCATTTAAATTAAGAATTTTTAGATCAATTTGACACATTCAATTTAACATGTCTCACATGGATGAAAATTTACTCAATTTATATTTCATGCAATCAAGTAATTCATAGCGAAAGCTGTGCAATTTCGCTCACTTATTTCTGTCTGATTCATCAGATGATAGTATCTTTGTTTGCATGCTCTGATTAAACTATTCACAACTGTTTTCATATAAACAAAGACAACTTATTGTCCCAGGAATCAAGATTCGAGAGTATCTCATTATTCACATTTTTCAGATCAAGAATATATTTCTAAAAATAAGTTCACAATATAAAATAATGAAATGGGATAAACGGTCACCAAGAAGATAGAGTCAATATAATTAACTGAATAATACAACGAATAAATTTAAACAAAAGTACTTTAGATGTTAAAAATACTGTAGACTCACATAAAAGACAACCGATCCAAAATTGAAAAACTTCAATGTATCTGTAGATAAACACTATGCAACGCGGCTCATTCTTGAAGAGTAGGTAAACACTAAAAAGTATTTTTCCGATTTTAAGGGAATGTCTTAGTTAATTTACTACGAATCGAACTGATCTAAAATAATTTTGAGAACAAATATAATTACAAAATGTTAGCAATTGTATATTATCACCCAAAACTGATTTTACACTACTTTAACTCTTTAACATCGAAGCTCCTTTCAAGAGGCACTCCCTTTAACGTCCAGACTTTCTCGGTGTGTCCTGTACCACATGGACTCTGCCTAGCTGAGGGACAGTTACTTCCCGAGGTCCGGAGCAATAAATCTGTCACCGTTCTACAATGAGCAATTGCTTTGCGACAGTGAGTTGCATTTTCTGCCGGTCGAAGTGTTCGAATGTATGGACACTTTTTAGTGTGAAGCGTTTCCTTCATCGACTTTTTGGGGTATTTTTTTATCGCCGAATCTTTTGATACTTATTTTATAATATAATTTGGAAAATAGTTTTTAAAAAAATATATATTAGATTTCAAACCATTGAGTTAAAAACTGGCATTAATATCACATTAATAAAAAACTTCTTTGTTTTATTTTATTTTGTTTAATTTTCCCCGCTATACTTTTAAAATATTAATTCAATGTTTTTGGCAAAATTTAATAATACGTAGAATGTAATATATATTAGAATGCAATTTCTTTTACATTATAATAATATATGACATGCATATTGTATATATGAATGCAATTAGGATATATTTATATGGTATAGATGACAATGCAATTCAGTAATAGACTAGATAATGTTTAAAATCTTTATTTAATATTGAAATAAAATCATCCTTCGAATTTAAAAAAAATTGGAAAACGGCGCCTTTTGAAAGACATTTCGAAAATAATACGTTCTTTTAATACTCGGCTAAGAATTCTGTTATTTATTGCCTTCAGTGTTCCCTTTTTTTGATACTGAAGGCAATTAAGGGCTTTTATAATATAAACTACTATCTTCATTGAATTTTTGAATATAAATATTATTTTTAATTTTTCGATCGTAATATAAAGATATTTTTTTTACCTTTAATTAAATTTTTAAAGAAGTTTTCATATTTTGTTTCCGTAAATTTATACATTCTTTTTTTCTATTTAAATCATCGATAAAGAGTAAAATAAATTTACATTCCAAAAGATTTTTTATTTTATTTTACCACTTTTATTTATCTTTTTTAAAAAATTAGTCAATCAAGAGACAACATTGCGCTAAAAGTTATATAATCTCATCTATCAAAGTAATTCGATAAAGGAGATAACATGTTTTTAAAACTTTATTTAATACTGACATAAAAAAAAATTCAATAAAATCCGGGAAAACATTACTCAGTGAAATATATTTCGAAAACACATTCTTTCAGTTTCCAGCCTGAGAATTTTACTATAGTTTTTAATAAATATTACTTTTTTGGTATAAGCCGCCATGCTAAATTTTTCAAGCTTAATTTCTTATCTTAATATGTTATTTAAGTTTTCTATATTATTGTTAAGATAAGATCTAGTCCCTAGAGATAAAATGAATTTTTAAACGAAAGTTCCATATTAAGTTTCTATAAATTTACGTATGAGTGAATCACGCGTAATTTTTTAGCAATCACTTTTCAATGATTGAAATAAAAGCTAGAACAAATATCTATAAAAAAAAATCCTTATTTTTTATCTTATTAAACTGTTGAAATGTTATTAAAACAACCGTTTGTCAATAGTAGATAATACGTATAGACATGTGTCAATAGTAATAATACTGCTTAATTTTTTGGTGCATCAAAATAACTCAGGAAAAAGATGGGATGATTTTATAACTTCATTTTACAATGAAGAACGAAAAATAAATGATATTCGAGAGAATGCTAACCATCAAAACATTTTTTGGTTTATCTTCATCTTCGCTTAACAGATATCTGTTACTTCATCAGTGACAGGTAAAGTTATTCTAATTTATCACTGAATTCAAGTTTACTTTCACTCAGAAATTATAAACTGTTAAAAAAAATAATCTAATAATGAAAAACGTCTCACAATATGTAAAATAAAGAGTAGACATTTACAACTGAAGAAAAATGTGCAGAATGGCATTCGTGCAAGGCACTTCCCATTTATATAACTTATCTCACTCCAAGAATGAGAGGAAAACCAACAACCCCAAATTGGGGGGGGGGGGGTCTTTTAATGCTATTTGGAAGACGTCCTTTGTACTTGTCATCTAAACTTCTGACGGCCTTTTGACGATAAATTAAGAAGCTAGAAATATAAAACGATTGCCCTCCACAGTAACAAGAGTGAAGAGCGCTTCAAGAGCACTTTGCGAGAAAACTACTATGTAAATAGGCCGCAAAGTTAATAGTTTGTCTTTATAGCTTGACAATAGTATTAATATTTAAAACAAGCTTTCTGAAGTTTATCCAAAAAAAAAATACTTTTCGGAATCCTTTATCGTTAACAGAGAACTTCCGTGGAAAACTTCTTTACAAATAGCCATAAAATCTTTCCAATTTTGAGATAACAAAACGGGGAAATAAGGACTTAAAACCCAACACAACAATAACACACCAAACAACCTATTTTGTGAATCCCTTCCCAACCCTACCGCGTTAAGGCACAGGGGGACCTTCTGTGAAAAAAGCCGCGATCGTCATAGGTAACGCGAACCTCCTGCAGCGCTTAACACAGTAGCCGATTTTAAAACCCATCTCCCCTAAAACGCAAGCCATCGCCCCAAACCGAACGCCCGAAACCGTCCGACTTGGCATCAAGAGGGTTCAAATAAATAAATGTCCCTAAACATATTATTTTTATTTTCAAGAAATTTTATCACCAATTTTGGTTCACATTTTTTTTTCTTTCAAAATCCCGTTTTATAAATAGGATTTTGTGAGAGTGCTTTCTCATTAAACAATTAAATGAAGAAATAATCCCGGCATATTTATAGCTTTAGTAAGTTAAGCAAAAGTAAATATTTGGAATAGGAATGTTATGATAATTAAATTCTTATTACTAAATTTTTACAGAGTCCAAAATTCTCTGCAATCTTTAGACTTTTTTGAGCTGGTATTCCTTTTAGAATTTGCGTGATTTAATAATTTTTAAGCTCGGCCTGCAACGACTGGTTGGAGTCGTGCCAGATGAGAACCGGACAGAGAGCCAAATCTAATTTATTTTCATGTTACGATGTTTTGGACCAGACACTGGAATATCGTTTTTTCATTTCTTTCTCAAATTCGTGGTATAATAGCAGACGTGTCGAAGTTTACAAAGAAATAGAAATATCTTCCCTCTTAAAAACACATTTCATTAAATATTCTTATACTTCCTTGTGCTTTCTTTCCTATTCATAAGTGTCTTTTTATTTTCTGAACAATGTATATTTACATCGAATATTTGTAAAAAAACTCAAAGGTTTTGAAATAAAATAATTTTTAAAGGCAAACATTTGCCATAAGGCGTCTCAAAACCTTACGATGGAATCCACTATCCATTCACCGTCTGGATTTCGTCCTTTTTCCGCCCTCACTTTCATTCTGAGCCTCAGTTTCAACGAGATGAAGAATTTAATATAAGTAAAAACAACCAACAAAGTAAAATAAAATAGTCGTTAATCATTAACATAAGATTGAATAAGATATTATAATTAAAATGAGGAGGAAGATAACAAGATTATATTTTATTTAAAGTTTTTAATATCTATTTTTTGCCGTTAAAGTTTTTAATATCTATTGTTTTCTTAATTACTTATGTAAGAAACATTCTATTTCAGGTTTTATGTCAGTCTAATTCTTTGCAGCAAGTGGATTGTGAGAACTCACTGCGCGCTTTCTCGCCAAGTAAACACTGTTAATCCAAATTACATCAAAACATGAGAGATTTCCCACATATTTTCACAGATTTTAAAGAATGCAGGAAAATAAATGCATCTGCGAAAGAATCTATATTATTTATCGTAATTTAAAGGAAATCTTGTAATTAAGGAAGAATCTGAACGTTGAAAATGATGACTACAGTATTGACGACACAAGATAATCTTAAACTTGAACATAATGTTAAAATTGCCAGATTTTTATCAACTATTTGAAAGTTTTAAAGTGTTTGGATTTCTATTCTTGGGGAGCGAGAATTTCGATGAATATTGAAAATGTCGAGGGGATTTTCTTGAAGTTATGGCCTGCTACTTATTTAACGGGAAGACGATGAGGAAGGTCAGCGATTGACCATTTTGTGACTGGGTCGAAGAGGTTGTCAGTTCATTAAATCGGTCAGTGTTATGTTCGGGTTATGCTAAAGATAGCAACCGGCTACAAGAAATTCTGCCGATACTACTTCATTCAGTGGTGGCGGGGGTGGTCGGTTGTACGCAGCAACTCTTCCGGACTAATTAAATAACATTGAGATTCGAGGGTGGTGATGGATGAAGTCTGATTCCTTTACGTATCTACTAATAGCATCAATTAATCAGAAGTTTAAGGCGAGTCTGTGTTTTATAGTGCGCCTCTCGATGTAAGTATTATTTATTGGAATAATATTTTTGCTATGTAACAATCCATTTATTAAAAAACATATACATGAGGGGCCCAATGATTTTGACAATACTATTATATATTATACTATTAATAATAATGGTTCTAGAGGTTCATGAGATCGCGGACACTTTGGCCAAAGCTGGTACTGCTGAGACCTCTGTGATGTCGGCCTCTCTCACACCTTTCTGGGGATTCACTCAAAGATCAAACACAAGAATAGAAACACAGGGATTGCTCCCCCAAGTCCCCCATTGGTACCGATGTGCACCTCCTGGTGGCTCCTTGGCCCCTGGTTTTAATAGACAAGAGTAATATACTCTTGTGTGGCCATCTTCAAACTTTAAAATTTTCAGAGACTTCGAAGATTTTCGAAAATTGCAGCAAGTGTTCTGCAGAGCAGGCTTTGTCTTAACTTATCTTATCCTCGCATGTCTGGGACTCTCCAGGAAGGATTTGACTGATGCTCCAATGATGGTGATGGATTTTTTAAGGCTGTACAACCTCATGAACCCGGTCTAGCACTGCTGGTCACGAGGGCATGCAACAACAGATATATGGTTGTTTCTATATATTCTAAAAAAGTTTATAAAATTTTTAATAAAGCAACTTACATCAGTAATTTTCAATGTTATCATCCTTGATAGCTCAAAGAACGATAATGCCACATATGACATGCTTAAGTACAAAATATAATCAATTCGGCAATAAGCATTGCAAAACACTCAAATCTTCGTGAAAATACAAACTTGACATTGAACAGTGATTTCCAATTTGATTTTACGGAACCAAAGGACACGTTGAACTTTTTTGTTGATGTCATTTTCATAACAATCAAATGTAAAATCACCATTCCTGCATGGGGTGCATTACCTGTTAGACTATCAAAAAAACTAAGAAAACGAAAAAATTATAATTCTTACTAACATTTTCTGTCATTTTCTACTTTTTCTCAGTAAATTATTTGCATGCTCTTGATAGTCTTTGATTCGAAAGAAAATATGTGAACCATAGATATTTAGTTTAATGAGCGCAAGAATAACACAGTTGCATATCTCCAGTTAAGAGCCCACCCCAACCATTCACTATCGAAGACTTTGAGACAAGATTCAAAACAGAAAGTTGGATATTCAAAATCTTACTGCGCTGAACACGCATTAATTATAAGATTGGAATGTATGGTCGTTGAATTAGGCCTTATCTTCTATGCTACACCAATGGATTTGATCCACCCTGCACAGAGACCCTGTCTCCGAATTTTTAATCTTATCGACTCTGGAATATATGAATTTTCAATCTTTTTCTGCTCCGGTATTTTACAATCTGAATCCACGTCTGAAAAATTTTAAAATGTTTGTTTAGTTTTTGCATAACCCGCATTTTTAAGTTTAAGTAAGGACGTTTAAGTTTTTAAGTAAGGACGAAGAAAGCTTTAGAAATAATATTAATGGAGGAAAAAACCACACAATTAAATTTTACTTCTTTATATGGAGAGTTTTGGGGGATTAAATGCACTTTCCCCAGTGTCCTCTCAATTGGTAAAAAGTAATCTTTAAGTCATCATGCGCCAAGCTACTGCATTCGGATAAATGTTTTGAAAACTAAGCTACAATAAAAAAAAGTAGAAACCATATTTACTAGCAATATTTTAATCCTTGGCCATAAATGAATAATTTTATTTTAAAAAATCAGTCTGGCTCTTTTTAATGTTTTTTTTACAGAATTTAGAATTTTGTAGTAAAATAACAAGACTATTAACTTTTGGAATTTGGAATAAAATAATTAAATGTGTTTAATTAGAAAAAAACATTACAAATTGGTTATACAAAGTTTTTTAATATGACATATGACTTAAAATATATGTTTATTTTTATAAATTTTACATAAAAGGATTCTTACGAAATCTTTCTAAATTTCAACAAATATATCAAGTTACTTGATATATATTCTAGTCCATTTACCACAACTCGAATGGTGAGGGCGTAAATAATAGGAACAACTTATAATGAACGTTTTTCATCCAAGCTAAAATGATAACTACTTCCAAATAAGATCAGAAAAAGACATAATCATTTGTATTATTCTATTGCTTTAGCATGTTCACTGCCATGGCTGATGCCTGTGATTTGAACGCATTAAATCACTATTTAATAAGATGCTCATTTCTTTACTCACTTAATTTCATTTGAGAAAAAATATATAATAGATAATACGTATGAATCACAGACGATTCACGTGCTAAGTATTGTATTAAAAAGGGAAAATATAAACTCATTATTGCATTTTTCTACTAGTATTAAATTCTTCATTGATTGAGAACATTTTCTGTATAAAAAATGAGAGGGACACAGCAGAATGAACAGAAAAAACTATAAAATCTATAAGATTGAAAGATATCCATGATAATTTTTCATGAAAATTAAATATGTAATAATTCTGTAATCAAATATTCGTTGAATAAGCTTTCTGTCCAAATAATATTCAGTAAACGACTTAGTACGCTATTACACAGATTTTTAAGGGTCCAAGGGTTTGCAAGAGGGCATCCGTGGGCTGCTTCAGATTTTTCTTCAATTTCATAATCCTCACCATATATGTATGCTCAATCTCTTCGATTCATCTTTATAAGACAAATTACTCCCTCCGTAGTTGTTTTAGTTCTCTCTAAATTTTCAACAGCGTTGATCCAGATCTGAACCCTCTTTGCAATAGCCTGTTAACATTTCAATTGATCAGAATCGTCCTCTTTATTGATCTCAAACTTCCTATCAAAACTACTTGCACACCTAAATAGATAATCATAGATCCAGATAAATAGAACAAATTTCTGATCCCTAGAATTGGCGTATTTTCTGTATATTTACGGGTAGTCGATTCTTCTCGAATCAATTAGTATAAATGAATGATCGCTACAATGTAAATCCTATAGAATAAACTCCATAGATTTTTCAGTTTCTATTTATTGAGATAAATATTTTTTTTTCAAACTACTTTGAGCTTAAGTATATCCAAAAAGACGTTTAGACCCATTAAATATAATCAATCGTTAAATTTGTTGCAAAATTATCTCTGACCAGTAAATATTTTAATCTAAAATAAGATATAACATAAATGCTGTAATAAATTGCCAAATGCATTTCTAAAATTTTAATAAATTTAAAGACGTTCAGAAATGAAGTTGTATTTGCATCTTTTGAAAATAAAACGTATAAACTCCTGACTGAAGTTTTGGCACGCACCTAGAAATTGGTTCTTTGTCCCAAGTATTTTCCTTTCATTCTTTTGTTGTGATCCGGAAAAAAGAAGAAGAAATAAAAGTGAACCTATCAACAGGACGGGAAATTGCGTGACTTGGGGAAAATATCAAAACACAAAAACTATTAAGTATAAAAAAAAGATAAAAATAAGTAAAAATAAAAATTATCCATGGATAAATGAGTATTAATAAAATGAATTAATGTTCTAATTTTTTATTTGAAGACTTAAAAGCTGTTTAAAAAAATTACAATTTCTCAATTTTCTTTTAATTTTCCTGTCTTGTAAGAAATGCACAAAGAATCGAGGATTGTATCCCTCTCATTTTCACAAAAGATTTCAATATAAATAATGATTCATAATCGATGTTTTAAAACAAAATCTTTAAATGAAATATATAGTGACATTTTTTGATTACGATGAATAAAAATAAATTTTTTTATACAAATAACTTTTTAAAAATTATTATTCTTTATTCTCAGTTTTCAAGGTAAGATAAGGAGCAAATAAAATTTATATTAGTGATAGTGGTCTCCATTAAACCTTCTCTCAAGTTCTCTAATAAAAAATATTATCACCCTCTATTGTACGGCAGTGTCGTGCAATAATTACGAAATAATAACATTTGGCGTCAATTTAGCAATTTTTGTGATTTTTGGAGATTTTTTTGGCGTATTTCCCTAAAATGCGATTAACATTGACTAAAAAAAGGAATTTGTGTTTCAGGTGGTTTTTCCTAATTGATTAAAACCCAAATTTGAAACAGAACTACAATTGTAACATCAAAACATATGTTACATACGATATATTTAATCAATAATATTTTAAATGCGTTTTACGAACTAAGGGAGGTCTATAATTTGGAGATTAGTCAAGATTACATTTTCTTCTTACTTCATATACGTGAAATTAAAAAAAAAAATGTTTAAGACATCCAACATTTAAATTTTTATTGATTATTATTTAATTTACAAAAACTAATACATTAAATATACAGCGCAGAGTGCAGAGAGAAGAACAGTACTGGAGAGAATCAGCCTAAATGTTTTTAAATTCCATCTAGCTACTTTTTCTTTTCAGATACGCTCTCTCTAAATGAAAGTGTCAAGGAGATCTTTATACAGCATAAACCCTATTGCATCCTCAGAACCTGTTCTATCTACTCGAATGTTGTGCACGCTCAAACGAGCCATTGTTAAACGCCCGTCTGAGAGATTTGGTGAAGAATTTCAAGCACTGCACTCCCTAGAGGGAGTACAGTCAACGGAAGTAGTCACACATTCGGAATATATTTATTCTCGGACCAAAAATGACCGATACTTCTCAGAGATGATAGTTTATCACAAGCTTCGATCTAATATTTTAATTCTACAGTAATCTAATGTTACAATAAAATATACCTTTGAAAATAAAACTGCTTTTGCAGCGCACATCTATGTATTTGACGGAGATCACAAACATAGAATGTACGTTATTGTTGTTTTGTAACCTAATGGCACTTCACAAGTCACCTGCCAGCGATTTAAGCCGAATTTGTTTTTCCAGTCGTGCCAACTAGCGCCAAGAGTACGACTTCATGCTTCAGAATCGCTTGCAAACCTCCGGGGATACCTACACACACCTTACAGATACAATCCAGTGGAGCAATCATGCCCGAACTGAGATTTGAACCCGGAACGATAGAACATATTTGATATATTAGTTTACTTAACCTTAATGACGATGTTGACTGCAATGGTTTAGAAAATTAAAAATATGACCTATAACTAAAATATGTATAACTAATGTTCTTCAAGACTCATTATCTATTCACTAATAAGTTATATAAAATAAATCCAGATTTTCAAGTATAAAGAATGTCATATAAATTTAGCATTGATTCAGTGCCCATAAATCATTGTTTATAGCAATCCATAAAGATTCACGATGATTTTTTAATTCGAATACATGCTACATTTTATCAAATTAGACTTTTATGGCTTTTACCAAAATAAATTTTTCCGTTAATCCTATACATAAACTGTATCAATATTTTCCTTTTCAGTTAATACATGCCTCCCAGAGTATTGTATGAATTATTATTTATAAATTTGTGTTACTTTCTTTTATACATTATATATTATAGATCCGTATGTTTATTCATTTCTATAACTCCAATTCAAAACAAAAATATTCTTATCAGAAAGATATTGCATGCAATTTAAAAAATAATTAATACATTTTATATATTACTTGTTACCTTTTTATTTTTACTCTTATCTTTTAAGAGAAGTTTCTAAAAAAAGAATTAAGTCGCATTGAATTTATGACAATTTCGATTAGATAAATGTTGTATTAAAAATTACATGACGTAAAAACTATGAAAGCAGAAATAAAAATAAGAAAGCGGAGAAGTATGATGATATAATTTTTTAACTTCAATTTCCTTTAAAATATTTAAAGTTTTAATATCGTCTAAGAACAAAATCTCGCTCCTCATTAATCTCTGCAATAAAAAATATACATGCAGATAAAATATAATTACCAGTGTGTAGCGCACTTCCTCAAGTCCTTCAGATGAGCAATAAAATTTAATTAATTTACATTTTAATCCTCCTCATACGCTTGTTTTATTATAAAATTTCGGAATGCCGTTCCCAAAAGTTAAGAAAACACGTAAAAAGTTTTCCCATGATACTAAATCGGCTTAAAAGCTGATTATTTTAAATGGCATTTCTTCCCCCCTCCTTAAAAATACAAATTTAGAGAAAAAGAGTTTGAAGAAGAAAAAAGTGTAATGATTTAATTCCTCGAAATCAGTAGCAATATAAAAGAGGAGAAAAAAAGTTCGGTCCGAGAGAGCAGGTGCTGTGATTTCCATAAAAAGAGGGAAAGAAATCTCGGGAGTCGCTACAAAGAATTCTCTGGCTTCCACCCTAATCCGCTTTCCAGGACGAAAGAAACGCTCCTGGCACAAAAGTCAAACGCGCGACTTAGGGAACGTTCGAATTTTTTCTCTCTTTCTTTTATGTTTACAAAACCTTTAAGAGAATAGAGTACCATTTTTTGCCCCCTCTTCTCTGAATATAAATGAATAGTGATTTTTTTAATTTTATTTTTGTGGAATTTTTTCCCGTTTTACTTCTCGTAGACAAAACGGGTCTACTTCTTCCCTTCCAACACTCCCCCCCCCCCCCAACTTGCGCATTTTCTTTGTGGCTTAGGCGCATTCCTTATTCACGTCTTCCTTTTCAATTTATTTCCCAGTTGTGGTGTTTGGGTGAAGAAATACACACGTTTGGAGGGTGGTTTAGAAAATTATGGAGTAAAAATAAACCTATTACATGTTTGTTGTTTAACACATCATGTACAATACAGGCTTTAGAATGCTGAAAAATATTAATAGTGAGTGATGTATAAAGAGAGTTATAACTTGCTTTTCAAAAAATTGGCAGATTTGTTTTTATTATTTTATATATTTTATATGAATTGTTACTTCAGAACATTATGCTGATGGTTGAGCTTCAAAATGATAGTCAGGAAATTCAACCATGACTATAATTTTAAGTCTAAGTTTATCTATATTAACGTCCAGTTTTAAAGCAAAACTAGTGCTATTTTTAGGACGCAATTTTGTATTGAGCTCGGATGACGGGGAAGGCACATGATCTGGTACCCTTTCAACAAACTTCCACACCACACTAGGGTGGGACGTTTGGCCTTGATAGATTTAACGTGCACCAGATCCTTTTACACGAAGTTCTTTGGGGGAATCGGATCTCAAACTTGAAACACTCCGGCTTCGTAACCAAGACTTTACCACAGGTTACCATGGCCCTATTTATTCGATTAAGTTCACACTGTATATGCTTAATTAGTGTATGTTACACTCCTTATTTTTTGGAAAGCATTGCTATTTACATATAATGTAACATATTTCAAGAACCTGTACACAAGTTTGTTTGTATCATATCTAGGATAAAATAACATTGCATATTTCTAACTATCGGGCCATTTTTTTTTTCTATAAATAGTTTCAAAAGTTTTCGCATGTCATTTTGTAATTCGTGTTATAAGCCATTTTTGATATTTTATTTGTGAAATTAATTATTCCTATAAAATTGAAAAATAAAGATTAAAAGGATATTTGCCATCCATATTTTAATGTGATATGTCAGAACATCATTTCTTGAACGCCCAAGCACCACGTGCTTGTGCAGATTAAATTATATTTTTATTCATTTTAACAGTTTCATTGAATGAGTCACCTTAATATTGCAAACAATAAAAAAAATCTTGTATCGCATTGATTGCTTAAAAAATATCACATTTCCTATTTATTTCATTTCATATAGTCACGTGCTCAAAATTCTAGGCTCAATTTTTCTAGGTTTTATTTGCTGTAGCGATTAACTCAATTTTTTTAAATCAGAGCCTTTGTAAGTGCAATGGCACCGCATTATATATTATTATTGCTCATGAAGAAAATGAAATTTTTATTTTTCTCCTACGGATTTTTCTTGACGGCAAAAACCTTATTCCTAAAACAACATGATGTTCCGACATGATAATAAATGCCTATTTTCATAAAACAGATGTAGCAATGCAAATATACCCAGTTCTGACCAGATAGATAATCTATAATGATATGACATAAAATAATTATTTTAATATGACAAAATTATTTCAAATGCGCATTTTTTGCAAAATTTCTTATAGTATATTTCGTTCCTGTTTCTATGTGGTGAGAAAGGAGAATGGATATGCAATTAATTTCCTGGTAAAAGATTAAAAACTTATATAAGACATTACCAATTTATTTAAAGATTAACAAAGTTAATTAACTAATATATATATATATATATATATATATATATATATATATATATATATATATATGAGAGAGAGAGAGAGAGTAAAACATATCAATAAGGGGCATGCAATAGAAACTGAAATAACCGAATTAAATTTCTTTAAAGTTTACTCAAAACGTAAAGATTAAGATTTGTTCAAAACATAATTGCTATAAATATATAAGGGAGAGTTTAGAAAAGCTTTCTTTTGTTAGTTACGTAGTTATTTTTTATAAATTAAAAACTGTAAGGGATTTCATTTTGAGTTCTAGCAACGTGTAGCGCTATTTTCTTTTCTCTGCAGGAAGGCTATCAAATGAACCCCTCGGTTGTTCAATTAGACACTTCTAGTTCTTAAAATAAGTTTTATATTCAGAATTTTTTTACACTTTAGAAATCTACAAGATACTGTAAAAACATATTCATATATTCTCCCTTTATTAGAAGAGAACACGAGTTACACTGCATTCTCGTTTATTAAAGGGGTTAAAATCCTCCCTTATTAATTGCTTCTTTTTATTTCTTTATTAAAAGAAAAATTAATTTAAACTATATTAAGAATGTAAGATGATTTCATCAATTTTGAATTTATTCTGCTAGAAAATGGGTAATAAACTCAATTTATATATAAGGAAGTGCATGGTCTATATTTACCATAATATTACGTACGTGAATAAAATACCACCTGTATAAAATATGGAAGACGCATTAACTTACAAATGTGTTTCTAACATTTTAAAAACTTTTATTAATAATTTTTTAACAAGATTATCAACGAGGGCATTAATATTATCGATATTTTTTTCTTTCATTTCTTTCTGCAAATTTGCTTATAGTCAAAATACACAAGAGAAATGTTATATTACCTATTACAGAGGGCAAAATTCTTTTGGTGCTACCATTAATCGAAAATAGCTTAGAAGACTTCTTACCTAGAAAAGATACAAAAAAATATTTTAAGCGTTACAAATTCCATAAAATCCCTGTGAAATTACAACTAATGTTAATTTAATCATACATCACAATATTCCACTATTAATGCTAAAATTAGAAGTAATACCGAACTATGTTGATAAAATGCTCTTCTGAATTTTTACAACTATTCTCCATGATTTTTAGATTTCAAAAGTCCTGGTACCGGTTTTAACGAAGAACCGTTACGAATCCAAGTTAAGAATAATTGTAATTGTTAATGTGTGTCATGGAAAATTTGAAGGGGGCTCATCTAATCACAGTTTTAATATAGTTATTTATGCAACATCCAAAAATTTAACAGAACAGCTGGGAATTTTTTGAGTTAAAGACTTATTTATATAAAATATATTGATCCATCATACATAACAATACCACTCAGTTGACGTTACGCAGTTGCAGACGTCAGAATTGTTTGTTTTGTAAGACATGGTAAATCCATTAAAGGACTGCAGATTGAATAACTGCGTTTTAGCGTTTCGTTACGGATCAAAACTCTACTGAATAACTAAACGAGTAATTAAAAAAATGTAATCAATTCCTACTTAGGGTATTAGGAAAAATTTTATTTTAGCTACTTTTTATTAAATAACTACAATAACTACAATTTTATTAAATAACTACTTTGCAAGCGGCGTTCTCATACGCCGCTTTGCAAAGGAAGGAGGGTTGCAACAGCTTCTGGGAGTATGGAACCCTGAG
This sequence comes from Argiope argentata, assembly GCA_026289955.1. Lineage (NCBI taxonomy): Eukaryota > Metazoa > Arthropoda > Arachnida > Araneae > Araneidae > Argiope > Argiope argentata. Next base: position 3,705,010 of record JAOUZG010047888.1, read on the forward strand.
CACCCGAGAGCAGTAGTCTGACTTCTAGCTCACACACGTCACAAATGCTTTTTATGGGGTGGATTTCATTCATTTCATTAATTTAGGTTTGCAGGTTCGAAATCGCAGCCCCAAAGATGTGAATCTATCACCCTACTAACCAGGCCATGCCGGCCTAACAGTAACAAGTATTATAAATATTTGATCAAAAAATTACACTAACATTGAATTTTCAAAGTCAATTGAGGATTCAAAGCCAATTGCGGCAACGTAAAATGCATGAATTTTAAACGTAATACACATTAGAATATTTCCTACATACTGTATTATTGTTATTTAAAAGTACTTCAAAATGAATAGGAAACATCGATTCATTAACAAGGTTTAATTTTAAATGCATTAAACATTATGAAAATAAACAGAATCGCTTAAAATAATTGGTCAAAAACATGTTAAGCCTAACCTCATTTGTGTCGGGGGGAAAAACTAAATTCTTTACTTATTTGGAGGGGGAAGGGAAATGAAGATTTTTGGCGAGAAAGTTAGTTTTTAACTAAACAAAAAAAAACTAATTAATATTTGAAAAATGTATTAACACCAAATATTATAAAAAATGTACTTGATTTTAATTTGATGAATGGAAAGTATTTTATGAACAATTGAAAATTTGGTTTATATATATATATATATATATATATATATATATATATATATAGGGAGAGTGTGAGCTAACAATAGGAAATGAAAAAAATAAAACGATGTATGATAAGTATAGAAAAGATGGAATAGCTTAAAGTAACGATTTTATGAATGCTACATGACTTTATTCCAAGCCATTCTGTGAAACTTTAACCTATGAACTAAAATGGACAGCATTTTATGACTGTGAGGACATGATCCTAAACATCGCGAAACGTTATGTGACCCATGTTTACTAGAGGATTAATTAAGAGGTTTGTCATTTACAAAATACCCAATTATTATGCCAGCCCGAATCAAAAATAATTTCAGATTTTTCAATAGATGCATTACGAAACCCTCTGCAAATAATTACTTTTTTCATCATGATGGAGAGATGAGGTTTCTTGTGTAAACATCCCCCTGATGAATGGAGAGCGGGTAAACGATCCACTTAATGCCGGACGCATCTGGGATTTCAATCCCAAATAAACAGCGCCGTTAGCATCGTGGATCCAGGCGATAAACAAAGCCTCTAATGACGAAAAATGGCCGCTCATCAGCGCGAAAAAAGGCGTCTAATTGAAACGGATGAAAACAGTCTGGGCAGAGTTAATTATCAGGGGAACCAGCAGTCTATTTGGACAGGCAAATCAAATAAATGTGCTTCATAACGGAAACAAGTTGATGCATTTCACGGTATCCCGTTCTGTGAGGATAAAAGAAATATTACGGCATTTTGGGTACAGCAAAGGGTGAGGATAAAAGAAATATTACGGCATTTTGGGTACAGTTTTGCATTTGGACAAAAACGATGGAAATGTGCAAGTAAAAAAAATTGATGTCTGCGATTGCATTAAAATGACAAATATTCTAAATAAATATTTTGAAAAATTAATTTTGCTTAGAAAAACATAGTTATTATGAAAAGATTAATTGTGTTGAACAGCCCTTTCATGAACCCTTCTTTGCATGATTTTTTTTTCTTCCTTGTAAAATAAATCAAATTGATATAATTCATGTTCTATATTAAAGGAAAATTGCTTAAAAATAATTTTATAATTATATAAAATAATTAAAAGCAGTATGATATAAATAACCTTCATCACGCAAATATACATATTAAGTTCAGTTTAAAATCTTCAATATCCCTCTCTTCAAAATTTCTCCCCTCATTACCGCTTTCATTAGCCAAAAAATTCTGAGATTAATAATAAAAAATATTCATGCAACTATCACTAACAATAGAATGACAAGTTCAAGCCTACTCTATACATTGCGAAATATAACTTTCTTATAGTCACGTTCTTTATTACGCAAAAGTCGTAGAAAAGGCCCCAAAAAATTTCCATCGTCATGCAAAGAAATTGTTACGTACAATGAGAAATATGATTCTTGCATTGAGCATTCGATTTTTTATTTTTAATTAAATTTAATCGAAAGTATTAATGATTTAAAATGTAAAAAAGTGACTTGAAAACTATATAGAATTTCATATGTCCTAATGCAAACTAAAATAATAAACGCCCCAAATAGTTATACCATCTTAACGAATTTTGTTTCGAGGGGTTAAAAATTCATTACAGTTACATGCAAATATATAACAACTTTTTTTTCTTGCTGCTAAATCGAGCTCCTATCTTAGAGCTTTTATATACCAGATCTATGGCTCCTATGTAAGCGAAGAATTGAAAATTATAGTTACATCAACTCACACAGTGGCAAGAGAAAATTGCATGAAAGGCAGATGGAATATTTAGTTTAGAAAAAATACTCATTATCAACAAATAAAAAAAATCATTCATCCAAGATATTAAAATTCACGAATGATATTTTAATTCATTATTGAACATTCTATATTAATTAATAATATTACAAAAGGAACAAAATTTTGTTTATTGATTTTCAGACGCATTAATTCTTAGGAGAAACTAATGTTAGCTTCTGTTCCGAATAGTTTTTAATTTTACATGTCAATAAAACTAATATTCCCCTCGAATACTTTCGATTTTAACATAAAATGTGTTCATAAGTATTGAGTTTTTGAACCAAATCCTGGTTTAATGTTTCTTTTTCACTCGAGTCGTATTTCTTGCCCCCGAAATGATATAATAATAAAAAATAAAAATTAGAAACTTATAATTAAAAAATAAGAAAATTAAATTTAACTATTTTTTTCGCAGAACCCTATAAATTTGAAAGGTATTCAAGCGATAAGGAGCATACCAACTTTTCAAATTTTTGTACAATATTAACTCCTGAAGGATTTAAAAAGCACAATTTTTACGATAGTTCTCCGGTGGAATCGACTTTCCAATCTTCAATCCTTCAGCTCCGAAACTGAGACCATACAACCAACTCTAACGCAAAGGCTGAAATTTGAAATCAGCAAGGCAAATATTTGATTCATTTTTAATTCTTCAAACCAGTCATGTATCTGTCACTGGTGATCTTTAAATTAATTCTGTATACATTATTTCATGTGTACATAAAACTAAATACATCAAAGGTCCCGTTATTGGTAACATACCCATGCTCTGAGCACAACAGTTCAAAATCACAATATCTACCCTATATGTAGCCAATTAAGAGAACTGAACTACTAAAAGGAACTTTACTTATTGATTAGGAATAGCCTGATTGAAAGTTTTATAATATTAACGTCCCGTTTTTCAAAGTAACACTAGGGATATTATGGGGCTGTAATTTTTGAGCCGCAGTTAGAGGACGAAGACGACAAGTGAGTGAATACCTCTTCACCAACTCCCTCACCACACCAGTGGTTTCATTTTCCCCGGATAATTTAAAGTGAAACCTTCAGAATACTGTGTTCATGAACATTCCTTCAAGTTCACCTTACTAATATCTTCAAGTTAATGGCATAATTGTCGGCATCACCTGATGTCTAACTACACCTTAAATTCCACTTTATTATTACTCAAACTAAATATGCAGTTCATTCTAGAATTAAAATGGCATAGTATATCCTATTCTAAGCAGCAGCATACTAGCTGAATTAAAATGTGCTTATAAAATGAATTAAAATGTAGCGATGATAATAATAAAGTTTCCTGAAAATATTTCTTACTATAATTAATATATTTCGGGGTTATTCACAAATTCCACAAAAAAACTTAAAGAAATAAAATAAAACTACAATATTAACAAAGAAAAAGAAAGAAAAATCAAATTTACATTCCATAAATTGAAACAATAAAAACGAAACATTTAATTCAATATTTTTTATAATCAATGAAAAAGATTAGAGTTTCACTCTTGTAATAAAAAATATTTTTTACCTTTACTTCATCTATCTTTGCATATCTTTTTAAAAGTTTTAAGAAATACTTCCATTTTTAAGAAATTTATCTTTGCAGCGTAGAATAGATTTCTGTACGATGATATTTTTGAGAAATATTCCCCAACATTTGTTTAATTGTATTGAGCCCCAACATTTTGTTTAATTGTATTAATTATTGAAATAAAATTTTGCGATAACCACGTGGTGCATATTGTACCCGTCTGGTGCCAAATTTGGCAACTCTGGATCAAAACGGTGTTCTCTGTAAAGCGTCAACAGACATCTGCTCGCTTTTATTATAGGTAGAGATGAATCAATAAGAATTTTTGCATTTTATTTTATTTCTAATCCGTACATATAGAAAAGGATCATTAATTGAAGAAGATAAGAATATTTCTGTAATCAAAACTCATTCGGAAAACGAAAATATTAAAGTAGCTCCTTATTTTGTCACAGCAATCCAATCTTTCATAATAATTTATCGCTAAACGCTTGTTAGCTGAATTTTAACCCTTAACTAGGGATGTCAGGGATCTCTGCCGCTAAGGAGGCATTGTTCTATTTTAAGCTCAATCGAATGGATTGTTCAAATAGCTCCTCGTTTCTTTATCTTCACTAACCGTGCACGTTTTAAACCAGTTTTAGCAGATGCATTTTTAAATATTCCAGGTCTTTCTTTCCTAGACGTCTGTGAGACCGCACTTCCCTTTTAGTGTTAGAGAATTACACAAGGTCTGGCAGATGGCTCTATAATATGGCACTCGAAAGGATGCCCTTATGAAACAGACCTCCAGAGACTTAAATGAAGCAGAAAGTGATTTTAGGATGAGAATAGTTCTGCTTTCGATGGAAGTCAGTCTTTGACTGATTCTGATATGTATGTTCCAGTATACTCATTTTTTTCTAATGATACTGTATTTTGAAAAATGTTCTAAAACATTTTAACATGCCAAAAGAAATATCTACCTAAATGACAAGTTAAGTTTAATAACTTCACCTCATTTCGCCGAAACTTTAGACCTTTTTATCTCGCATTCATACAAAGAAACGAAATGTTGCAAGCAAATGCTCTATTTATCTTGTCAAATAGCCATTTGTTTGGAAATGGAGCCGAATAAAGTCCAAGATCAATGGACTTAATCACTGGCATTCTACTCGCCGAAGCACTTTGAAAAGAAAGTGCTTTTCTTTCTCAAATAAAAGCAAGGACATAACGGCAAATGTAGTTACAATCTAAAGAGATAACTAAAGCCTGTAGCGGATGGTGTAAAAATGAGTGGAATGGGATAGTAAAAAGATTCACTCCGCGGTAGTTATCTTTCAAGGAAAACTCAAATATTGGTTCTTGGACCACGTAAAAGCTTTTTTTCCTCTCACTAATGCAAGAAGAGAAGACGATGCTGTACCCTCTTTTTCTTTTTCTGCTGCTTCTTAAGAGGCGAGTTGAAACTTTCTGAAGCGTTTGATGTGATTTCAAACTTTTATATATATATATATCTATGTTCTTTTGTCACCTAAACAATAGGCTATCCAGGCTCAAAGTCAACATCAGAAAATTTAATGTGCAACAGAATTGGAGGTTGTTGGCTTTCCTGCCCATCAATTCACTCCGCAAACATCTCAACTTATATCGAAACTTCGGTTTGTTTGCGGACAATGTATGGCGTATGTGTGCGTTGTTGGTATACAGAAGTACTCAAGTTACTCTATTTGAAGATACATCGTCTCTAAATATTTATCGAGTTTTGATAGAATTCGTGCCTCGTAGATGGATGAACTAATTGAAATGGTCACGTAACACATCGTGCCGTTAAATCTTCGTTGACAGATTGGAAAACATCTGCAGATAATGGCAAAGCAAGAATAATGGCACATTAGCGTTTCCCCTTTTATATAGGGCTGATACACATCTCAACAGCATAATTTACTATACAGTATCAAATCCGGCAAATCTCACTTAGTGAGCGCTACGAAGAAATAAAAAGTGACTCGCTTAAGGAGTGATGTTTCGCAGAAAAAGTGACGATGAGACACCGTGACATCATACATTGGATAAGCTTGCACCGATTTGTGTTGTGCGCTTTAAAAACGCTTTACATCTATATGGGTGAAATTCTGTCGGGAAATGTGTTACACACTTCGTCCGGTTTGAGCAAGTATTTGTGAAGTTTTAATTGAAGACATTTTGTCTCTAGATCAAAGTTTGTGGATAGACGTCTATAACAACGACGAGCTGGTGAAAAAACAGACAAAGCCGGATGATATTTGTGAAGAATAAGAAATGATAAGTGTAGCAGAACAATTATGTTTCAGTGTAATATATATTCAAAGCTTGATGGATCATCGCATTGTCTTTTGAGAAACATCGTCCAGAATAGTTTTCAATTCGTTTTCTATACAGTCAGTTAATTCATCTAAATTTTGCTCTCCCTCTTTTTCTGACACCAAAATTGTATAACCAGAAAGATCTTTTCAATGGTTTCATGAATCCACATTATTCAATTAAGAAATGCAGACCGTTATTCCAAAACAAAGTACAAACTTTCCTTGTTCCAAGGTGAAATGTTCTGAACATTTTCTTCAAATCTTGTTTCAGAAGACAGCCAGGTATTTCCTGATCCGGATATCACAACAATACGTTGTTTCCGTGAGGGTGTTTCTAACACTACGCCCAACCCCTAATCAGAAGGATCAGTCTTATGATACAATCTTCAGGTTTAGAACACCCTATTATACTTCCAGACAATGTGTACTCATTTAAGACTTACATAAGCTATATTTGGATTACTCTTTCAAATACAGTGTCCACTAAGGTAAGAAAATTAAATACATGCTTTAGAAAATTTCCGCTTTGGTTGCCAATAATTTTATGTAAATGAATTAGAATTAGCATTTATGATACAAGGTTCTATTATTTATTACAAATATGGAAATTTTTTTCCTAATATTCAATGATTCAATAACATGATTCGAAAAATTGGAAAAAGAAAAATAAAATAAATCTTTACATAAAATTAAAAAGAATATTAGGCGTGATCATTGATGCAGGCATAAAAAATCTGAATTAATTTTAAAAAAACCTTGATAGAGGGAGATGAGAATTCACAGATCCATAAAAGGATGTTAACCATATTGGTATTGAAGCAAAAGCAGGGATTTCGTTCCAAAAGTCAATGGAAATAAAACGATTTCTTTTCCTTTAAAAGTCATTTTAAGAACTCTTCATTTTTGAAATAACATCACATTCAAGACGAAAATAAACTGAACGTTCTTGAAACTGCCTCCCAAGATTTGTAGGGCGTAAGGACTCTTTAAAGTAATTCTTTTTAACTTGTAGTGGATTACATTTGATGGTAATACAGTTTTTTCGAATATTAATTCATTATTTTTTATTAATCCATTAAAACCTAATTTTCTCGCCTCTATAGTAGTTCTTTATAGTAGTTGCAATAGTTAGGTCGGGATAGCCTGATTGGAAGGGCGTTGGATTCGCATCCTTTGTGCTGCGAGTTCGAACCTGGTCACTAAGTTCACCTTGTCGGGAGTTATATCACTTGAGGCACAGAGTCAAAGGTGATCGTTATTCGGGTGCTTAGGGATCATTACCCTCAGAAGCTATTGCATCCCTCTTTCCGTTGTAAAGCGAAACACGAAAACAGCAATTGTGACTATTTAATAAGAAGTAACTAAAATAAAAAAATTTTCTAACTTCCTAAATGTTTCCCAATATCCAAAGTAGAATTGATTTTAAAAAATTGTTTTTTTTATATTACTTTTTTTTTTCAGAATTGAGCATTAAACTAACGAATGCTTTAATTATATTTCGAATAGTAGGAGCCTTATAAAGGAAGTACATAATATGCGAATGAGATGTTATTTTCACAAGTAGTTACTAGACTGTAAACTATTCATCTCTATTAAGCATTATTTAACAAAAAATGATTTTTGAATCATGTATTCTTAACACAAAGATTGGGGGAAAAAATATATTCTTAATTTATATCTGATGCACGATGCGTATCAAATGTATTTTGTATTCGAATCATTATTGAACTATGAATACATCGAAGTTCGTATTGAAAATGAATATCTTTTGGATTTTATCTTGGTTGATTCTTTTCATTTTTTACCCATCTGATTATAAGAAGTATGTACGGAATTCTAATCACTTAACAATTTCGAGCTACCGTGTTTGTATGAACCTTAACGAACTGACAAACAGACTTTACTTAAATGAACTGCAGCCAAACAATTAATATAAAAAACAATTTTTTAAAAATCATTTCCTACTTTGGTTGTTAGGAAAATTGGATTTTTTTAATTTTAGTTACTTTTTATTAAGTAAGTTAATAAAGACATTTCTCAGTATAATAAATTCCATATCCTATTATCAGTCACTCGAGCTTGGAATTAAATTTTACTCCTTTGGATAAAATAGATTATTCAATTACTTTAAAATATCAGGACGGGGATTTGTTTTCTATCCATGTGCTAAAATGTTGCATAAAAAATGGAATCAATGTATTTCATCCCCAAGATTTTGTTCGATGACAATGAAATGTCTTTAGAGATTATCAAAGAAGGCTTATATTAAAAATGAGTCTGAGGTATGTTTGATTAATTTTTTGAAATTCCTCAATAAAAATGAAACTAAAGCTTCTTTTTCTATTTAGATCAAAGAATTAACTAATGTTGATTTGCTTCTTATTAGACTTAGTTTTCTTAACGAATAAAACTAGTTATATTGCAAGAAATGTTGCAAATTAAAAAAAATTGCCATGTATATAAAAGTTTTATGAATTGTTGAAAATTCTCAGTTTTTTTATGATAAAAAAACTTTGAGATAGCAATTAGTTATGCTAATTAAATCAGTAAGTTAGTTTATGGATTTAAAAAGCCTATATTCTACAGGCATTTCTATTGCTTTATATTTTGTGATTATACCAGCATATTTATTATATAGCATAATAAATATACTGGTTGCAGATGCCTTAATTTTTGTTGACAACTGTATACACAATTTTTTTTTACATAAAATATTATAAAATAGGGATAAAGGCCTAATTAGGAAATTCTATAATTGAAAAAAAAATTTGCTTACGTTCTGCCAATTTTTATTTGCATGAAATACATGGCAAAAATTTATAAGGTACTGGTATGTTGTGATTAATTGAATATTTTAACACCAGCAATGAAAGTGAATATGCCGTTAGCCAAAGTCTTGCTATTTGTTTGTGAAATCTCTATTTTCCTCATTTTTAATCTAAATAAAAGGAATATTTAAGCAAATTGCTTTGCATCATTCTGTCATTTGAAAAGCATGAGTACATTAATCCTACCGGATATTTTTAGTAGTTGTTAGATTAAAATCTTATTTAAAGTTTATTTTCTGGGCAATTTCAAATAAAGTGAATTTCCTTCTGTTGAATATATATATTTTAAAACAGTAAACAAAAAATTAAAATTCTTAAAAGTTTCTGAATAATTACTAATTTTACGAAAAACAGCATATGTAAATTATATTATATTCGAAAATAAAAGCTTATATTATCCATTTTTTTCACTTTTTATAATTATCATGAAAAATTTCATATGATTAGTATTCAACCTTTAGGGGTTTTAAACTTAATTCAATGAAAAACATTCGAAATGACTACGATTATAAAGAAGTGCTTGCATGTGGGAGCCTCTAGGATAGGGTAAAACTCTTCCAGTAAATGTATCGATTTCATATTGAAATCAATCTTCCATGTAATTGGAAAGTTTAAAATATACCCAAATAAAATTAGTAAGAAATCGCCGATAAAAATGACTGCACTCCTATCAAAGGTAAACATTTCCAACTGTAACATTTCAGTGGGAAATGTTTGTCTCCTCTTTCTCAATGAAGTGAGGTGTTTAATATTCTTATTTCCACTTTATTAAGGATGAGGCGACTGTTTTGTAATACTGCCGCAGCCTCTAATTCTTTTGCTTTCACTTTAACTGTGTATTTTTTTAAAATATAAAACGTAAATTTATTGAAATGTAGTATACAAGTATGAATGTAATTTAGAATGATTGAAATTTAAGATAGGTTCCATACCATTGTTAAATTTTTTTTGTCATTAATCGATTTTTGTATGTTTAAAAGAAAGGACTCAAAAACATCCTATTATTTTTTAAATTATAAATGACTGAGTTCTGAGAATTACAGAATTAATCCAAAGATTAAATGAAAATAAACATTTCAAATTTCATTTCATTTGCCCAAAAAATTGAAATTAAAAATGAATTTTCAGATTGCAACTTTTTGCAATATATTTATATATTTATTATCTACATTTTTAGAAATCAGTACTTAAAATTAGAACTTTAATTTTTGTAGGGGGTTTAAAAGTTTTAGTTTTAATTATATTAAAACTTCCGTTTTAAATCAACACTAGGGCTATTTGGGAATGTACCTCGTAAATTTGAACCACGGTCAGACGACGAGGATGATGCCAGAACTGACATTTCCTTTTTCTCACTACAGCATACCAATAAGAGGAGGGGCATTTGGCCCTGACGGATTATTTGCAATAAACCTCTTACACGACAGTTCTTCGGTGGAATCGGGTCTCGAATCGAAACCCTACGTTTTATGACCTTAACCACTAGGTCACCGCAACCCCAGGTCCTTTGAAGGATACGATCTATTTAGGATTAATTTAAATAATCTCAAATTATATCTATACAAAAAATGCATTTCTTTCAGTAAGCTGAATAATTCCTAAATTTCATGAAAATCCTTTCGTGAAATTCATAGACAGCAAGAAATAATCATCGCTTCAGTTGTCCGTTAAATCAAGATGAAACGCTTCTTTTACTTCTTATTTCATAAAGTAAAAGAAGCCTTTAAGGTTTACTATTATTTTATATGATTGAAAACAATTATCCTTGATTAGATAATTATTCTTTCAGAATTCGTTGTAAATGAAAACTAACAACTTGATTTTATGGTTATGAAATAATTCGGAAAAAAGAGCAAATGGCAAAAAGATCAAAGTTTTGAAATCATAATCTATGATTTAATGAAAAAGATAATATATGAATAACAGCATAATATATTATGAATAATTACGGTAAAAATATAATCATTACAAGATGGATGATTATTGCTTGTTTATGAACTTCCCATATAAAATATATTTACTATTTACTATTATAAAAAACAATGATCAATTATAAAAATATAAAATATCAAAAGAATGCGTTATAAAATATTCACTCCTCCCTTTTGTGTTTAATAAATATAAAAAATAAAAAAAAATCACAGAAAAGCCATGCCCAATAATCAAACATTCGCACTACTATTTCAGCTTCGCATTTAGCATCAAGATAACATGCATATGTTTTGAAACCCTTGATGCGTTTGTAATAGCTATATTATATATATATATATATATGTGTGTGTGTGTGTGTGTGTGTGTGTGTGTGTGTGTGTGTGTGTGTGTGTGTGTGTGTGTGTGTGTGTGT